>OY740770.1:68235726-68371427 GCA_963513935.1 Aphrophora alni | reverse complement strand
TAGACTTCCGCTACTGCTGACATCCGTTACATGACAAATCCGGTCGACCTTGACACAATGTCCACTTCCCATCTCACAGCTGATTTACCGTTTGTTGTTTTTATTCTAATCTAATTTTAACACATATTTATTAATTTTAACTTTTTGACTATACTTATGCATGGAATTTCTTTAAATCTTATATATTGTATTGGCCCTTAATACACTGTGTGTCGATATTAGTAAGCTCGTATGTTTTCCTTCATTTTAAATTTTACTTTAGGCCTTAATCGCTTTCTCTTAAGGCTAAACATCCCTGAAAAGGTTGTGTTTCTGGCCCGGTAGATAGCAGCACCTCTGCGGCAAAATTGCATTACTGATAATTTGCGTAATTATTGTCCGATTTTTGTTTTGTAAGTTATTTTGTAAATAATATCAATAAAATATTTACGCTACGAAGGTGAAACTTTTTTAGATTTTTTTAGAAAAAAGTTGTTGAGCAAAAATATTATTATTATTATCATTATTTTTAATCGCAGGTAGTCATTTTTTAAATAATAATTTTAAATGAATTTTGCCGTTTTCAGATATGAAATCGGTCAAATGGTCCTATCGGAATCGTGTTTTAAATATACTATCATTATTTCTCTCACGCCCCACGCCCCCTTCCGCGTGGCGCACCGCCATACTGCCCAGCCGCTCTGACGCGCAGCCCCTCCTGTAGTGATGTGGTGCTGATTAGCAAAGCAGCTAATTCCAAGCAGCTAACGAACGTTAGCAGTTTCAGAGCACTCCTAACAACTAGAAATAACTGCTTAACAATTAGCAGAACTTATACTAGCTGATGGTAGTATTTTCAACTGTTTTGACAGCTGATTCTGATAACATTTAAAAGAAGCAGGAATACGGATTTAGCAGTTAAATACAATGATGAATGGAAACAAATTTAACAGACACTTGGCTTTGTGGAATGTTTGAGTATTGTAATTTAATTTTGTATGTTATTGACATTGGCTACACAATTGTATTTTTCAACAACTAAGGCATAGATTTAGGTTGTGGGTTGTAAATTGAGATATGTAAATTTTGGTTTAAATAGAGCTTATTTTGTGGATTGATTATACATTTTACAAGAATGATTTTAATTTGTTGTTGCTGTTTATTTGTTTAACTGCTTTGACTTGTATATTTATAATTTATCTGTCTTATACAAAAGAAATTTGTCTAAAGGACTAATAAAAATTGAAAATGGTTGATGTTAAGCTAATACACAAAATTCTTTTTAAAAAACAGAATATATTTTTAACCAAAACTATAACAAACAAAAAAACTTATTTGCTACAAAAAAGTACAAACGAAACGATAGAAAGATATTTTTGGGTTACAAATATTAATTTTATATATATATATATACCGGTAGAGAGAGAGAGAGAGAGAGAGAGAGAGAGAGAGAGAGAGAGAGAGAGAGAGAGAGAGAGAGAGAGAGAGAGATTTGATTTGATTTGATTTGCCTTTATTTAGGGGCGAGGTTAGGACTGTATAGTCCTCTCTACCACCTAACCCCATACAACATAACAACATATTATATAAAAATTTAAAATATAACTTGATAATAACAAAAAAATTTAAATCGATTAAAAATAACTAAGATAATATAAAAAATTAACAAACTTAAAATTAGCTACAAAATGAAATTAATAATTTAAAATAAAATAAAAAGTAACAATCTTAAATTTAAAGTGACAAAATGAAAGTTATAACTTAAAATAAACTAAAAATAAACAAATTTCAATTTAAACAACGTAATAAAATTAAAAATTTAGAAACAAAAATAAAATAAAATGAAATACTGTAGCTTACACTTGTAGATACAGATAAATACAATCACACATACACACAAGCACATTCATACATACATAATAACATTTAAAAAAGACACCACATAATTAAAAATCACTATTATTACTACATAAAAGCTAAAGAAAGTAACAAATACTTATTTCAATCATTCACACTTATTACAACAAAAAAAAATTAATAAAATAAAATAAAATAAAAAATTAAAAAACACTATTCCGCCACACCCAGGGACGAGGACACCAAATCCATTCTATTCAAAAAGAAAGTCTTAAGTAATTTTGAAAACTGGACACGACTGTCAACAGTTTTAAGTGACTCTGGAAGTAAATTCCACAAGCGGCAAGCGGACACAGTAAACGATTTATTAAACATAACAGTTCTATGTAGCGGTATCATAAGCAAAGTGGAACCTCTTCTAGTGCTCCTTGCACTGATATCAGAGGTGAAAACAAACTTTTCTGCCAAGTAATTCGGCACTCCAGTTTTTAGGACCGAATGCAAGATAATTAAAATATGAAATGATCGGAAATCGTTAAGTTTTAGAAAATTAAGTTCTTTATAATAAGGAGTTACATGAGCATCGCGTTTTAAGCCAAAAATAAATCGCACGCAGTAGTTCTGTGCCCGCTGCAACCTGTTAGCCAGAACAACAGACATGTCATTGACTACAGTGTCACAATAAGAAAAGTAAGGAAATATTAAAGTCTTTACTAGGAGTGCTCTAATTTGGAGCGGCAAGCAATCTTGCATTTTTTTCAAAGAGTGGATCCCAGCAAAGACCCTGTTACACGTCTCAGTCACGTAATCATTCCAAGTCATTCTACTGTCAATTATTAGTCCCAAGTCTTTCACTCTATCATAGTAGTCCAAAAAATGATTGTCAAACTGGATTCTAGGAAATGTCGTTACATCTATTTTATTTAGTAGTCGAGAATAACCCAAGATTATTGGCTTTGTCTTAGCTCTGTTAATCGAGAGTCCATTTTTCTTAACCCACAATGAAACATTTTTCAGATCATAATTTACATTATCCACTGCTCTATCAATATCACCAATTTTAAAATGCAAATATACTTGAAAATCATCAGCATACAAATGAAATTTACAATAATTCAGCACAGTATGAATATCATTTATATACAAACTAAACAACAAAGGTCCCAATACTGAGCCCTGTGGAACTCCACTACAGACATCCCTCCAACTTGACCTATCATCACCAACACTAACGCACTGACTTCTGCCAGAAAGATAGGACTCCACCCATGCAATGCATATAGGCGCCAAACCCATATTTCTTAATTTCACCAAAAGCAATGAGTGGTTAACGCAATCAAAAGCTTTAGAAAAATCCAACAAAGTTAGGATAGTCAGTTCTCTACGATCCATTGCTAACCTCACATCATCAGTTACCTGAAGCAAAGCTGTGGTAGTGCTATTTCCAGTGCGAAATCCAGATTGTAGTGGACTGAGTATGTTATTTGATTCGAGGAAATTAGTCAATTGCTGTTGCACTATACGTTCTAGACATTTAGATAAAGCTGGCAATATACTTATTGGTCTAAAATCAGATAAACACGAAGGTTGGGATATTTTACCAATAGGACGGACAAGTGCGGACTTCCAGACAAGCGGATAAATACCAGTTGTAAGCGACAAGTTAAATAAATTTACAATAACAGGCAAAGTAAAAGCAATAGTTCCTTTAATAAAACCAATAGGAATGTCATCCACACCAACAGCATTAGAAGTAAGTCTACGTATAGCTTTAATGACATCAATTTCTGAGACTGGAGAGAAATTAAAAACTTTATTTGATAGACAATGGAGGCCTTGTAAGGTCAATATATAATCATTTATAGACCCATTATCTGTGGCTAAAGGAGTTACGAAATAATTATTTAAATCTTCAATTGACACATTTACCGGATGGTGACTTTGTACTTTACCTATACCTAATCCTTTAATACCACGCCATAAAGCAGCAGAGGATTTGTTTTTGTTAAAAGAAGTATAAGAATATCTAATTTTAGCATTTCGTAGTTGCTGTTTTACTTTGTTTCTAAGGCCACGATAGTGCTCAATGTCATTAATATTTTTTGTTTTCTTCGATTTACGGTAAGCAGAATCACGTTGATTCATTAATAGTCGAATTGCATTCGAAATCCAGGGAGCTGGACGCTTAGTTATACGTTTAGTTACAATAGGGGCATGTTTATTGTAAATATTTAATAACATTTTATTAAATTCTTCTACCATTTTGTCAATATTATTGAAATTATTTATTGCATCCCAAGGCTTAGCAGCAACATCAGTCAAGAAAGCATCTAGTTTAACATTTTTGAAATTTCTATACGAGATTAATTTAGGTGGTGACTTTGCAATTTTTATAGCATACACACAGTATACAAGATCATGTGAGGATAGTCCTGGGACAGGAATCTGTCCATGATGTACAGTATGTGATAAGTCACTTACAGCCATAATATCCAGAAGAGTGTCAGAAGTATTCGTAAAGTGTGTGGCTTTAAACGGTAATATATGCATATTGCAAGTATAGAACATATCTGTCAAAAATGTTGAGTCAAATGTCTCAGGTCCCAGTAAGTCAGTATTAAAGTCGCCCGCAACAATAACATGCGTGTATGATGACATGAAATCCAACAGCACAGTTTCAAATTCAGATAAATAACCAATTTTTGGTGGTCTGTAGCACAACCCCAAGAGGATTTTAGCCCCCGACAATTTAAGTTCAATAAACATGAATTCAGGTCTGGCTAAGTTTTGCTGATCAGAACAATAAAGGAGCTTACTCATGATTGTTGACTTGACATAGATTGCCACCCCCCCCCCCGCCATTCCTATGTATACGATCATTTCGAAAAAGAGTATACCCATATAATGAAACATCGGCTGAAATAACTTTTGGTTTCAACCAAGATTCAGATACGAGTATTACATTAAAATTTAGATTCTGAAATATCTCCCGAAACTCATCAATATGACCTCTCAGAGACTGAGCATTGACGTGCGCAATTTTTACTAGGTTGGGGTAAGGAGCAATCTGTTGTGAAAGAGACTGATGGACATTATATTTCACATCAGCCGGTCCAGCAACACTATTGTCATTCATGGGAAACCAATATAAAACTTACATTAGCATCCCCTCCCGACATGTGACAGGAAAATGTACAAAGTATAATATCACATTCACACACAATCATACCTAAAAAAATAATATATATAATAATATAAAAAGCACATAAAAATTACCAGGGCAATCAAGGAATATAACATATGATAGCAAAATTTTACAATGGAGTCTAAGCAGAGAGAAAAAACAATAATAAACTCTTAAAAATAAATAAATAAGTAACTCCATAGCAACTGCAAAACGGGCAAGAATGTAGAACAAAAGACTACTTAGACATATTATAAATGTAACAGTCCATAATGATAATTTTAAATGAAGGAGGGGGTGATTCGAACAGACTGATAAATAATATTTCTATACATATAAATATACACTTCACTAATAATAATAATTTCCATTAATTAAAAGTAATAATAGTCTTAAATAAGTCTGATTAATTAAATGCTCCAACTGTTGTTGCCGTACCACGCTTCCCCTGCTCATCTATCCAAGACACACGGCCGTCCATTGTCCATACATTTCTTAAGCCAAAAGTGTCTACAGCTTTTTTATAAACAGTAAGACGCCGAACGGTCAAATCTTCCCGAATAGTGATACCTGTTCCCTTTAACATTTTTTTATTATCAAATATCGTTCTACGGTCCCTGTAGCTAACAAACTTAACAATAATAGCTCTCGGTTGTATTCTGCCGTCACTATCAGGGTCCATTTTGCGCCCAATTCTATGAGACCGATCAATGGCATTAATGGGGAGATCAACATGCAATTTTTCTTTAAACAATTTAATTATTTTTTCGTCTGTCTCACCGCTTCCGTCCTCGGCAATCCCGAAGACTCTTAAATTATTACGTCTCTGATACTGAGCCAATTCATCGTGACGATCTAATAAATTAATTTCGAGTTTTTCGTTTATAGCTCGTAACGACACTAATTCATCTTTTAAGGTCTTAATTTCGGCGTGTGCCAATTGAAGAGAATGTTCAAGATTTTCAATAACTTTATGAGACACCCTATCAGAGATATCAGCTATGACGTCATCACAGAAACACAATTTGACTGCGTCCATCACAGCAGCAAGCATGTCAGGTGATAAGAACTCTTTAGCCCCGCCCTTAGGAGGGGAAAGAGATGCCGGTTCTGATAATGCCTTAGATAACGTAGGCTTATCTCCTTTAATCTTACCAGAACGAGTTTTTGATGGCGAATGAGTTACCCACATAATTATTAATTTCGAATATTAACTCAGTTAACAATTAAATTGGAGTCAAGAATAATGTTCACAATAAAAAGTTATTTCACTATGACCTTGAAATATTTCACTTATACTTATCTGCACAGTATGTCCTTAGTCATAATCGTCAGAAACAGGAGCAGAAAAAACACACGTGCACTCAGAGAAGAGAGAGAGAGAGAGAGAGAGAGAGAGAGAGAGAGAGAGAGAGAGAGAGAGAGAGAGAGAGAGAGAGAGAGAGAGAGAGAGAGAGAGAGAGAGAGAGAGAGAGAGAGAGAGAGAGAGAGAGAGAGAGAGAGAGAGAGAGAGAGAGAGAGAGAGAGAGAGAGAGAGAGAGAGAGAGAGAGAGAGAGAGAGAGCAGATACAACAACAGCGAATAAATCATTTCACTATCTTCCAGTTTTATTTGTTTTTGTGTCAACGATTTTCATATATTAGGTGGTAGGTTCTAGTCTGGTGTATATTTCATTTATATGTAGGAATAATAATAAAAAAATTGTTTGTTTATCTACTAGTTCTTTAATCCTTACAATATTCTGATTTTTAAAATTGCAATACATTCAAATATACACTCCTGTTACTACATAGTTTTAAGAAATGTTTCCTTATTAAATTTAGTTTTGTTTGCTAATAGAAAATGTTTCTAATGTAAAACAATATATACAAGTAGTAATTAAAAATTGACAAAAAAATCAATAAAACACATACATGTAGGAATGTTACTAATATAATTTAATATGTAGTTTCCAGAAATCATACTGTTAATTCAAATTTTTGCCCATTTAAATTATACATTTTTTTCCCTTTTTTGGAGGAAGGCATTATAAATAGGTTTTAGTTCTTAGATCTAGGAAAGACTAAGTTTTTTGAGACACAAATAAGTCAAATATTAAAAATAAAAAAAACATTAATATATTTGTATTTATATTTTCTCAGTTGAATGCATGTGGCTAATAATACCGTGAATAACGAGTATTATACCGGGTAAGTATTGTTACAGCTTACAAAATGTGTTTTTGAATATAACATAATAGTTCCTACCACGTCTCTCTACAAAACTTTATGTAATTTAAACGATAAATTAAGTTGAAAAATATTGATTTTTAAAACATTGATTGTAATGCTCTGTAGCAATTACGTTATATTATTTAAGAAATGATTTTTTTTCTTTTATTAACAATTCCATAAATTTTAATATTTTAATACTAGTACTTGATTATTAAGTGCTATCATATAGTAAACGGTATTTAATAAAGAAGTAGAGCGACATTTTGAGGAGAATATTTGTATCTTTCATTTTAAAGAAATTCTTTTCAATTTTGTGTGGCAAAATCAAATTTTTCCGTCTAATTTCTGAGACTTTATCAAACTCATTGTCTGATTTGTTAGACTAAAAAAAGTTATTGCAATTTAAATTGTGTAATGCAATGTCACTTGAGTGTCCCAAAATTAAATGTGTAGTTAGAAATTTGTAATGGTGAATTATTATCAAATATATGGTAAAACATAGACGGTTGTGTAAAGTTGATTTTCATGAGGTGTCAAATATTCATCGAGTACTGAAATTGAAATATCTTTGGCCAACAGAATGCTCCTTTACTAAATTATACATGTAAACATACTTTAAATTAATTTTGCAAAGGAATTAAATGTTGAAATAATATTTACTGGGCGCGACTATCTTATGAGCTTTCATAATTATGAGATGTGATATTTCAGTTTGAGACGATCAAGTTTGCAAAATCAAGTGTTTTATACATATACGAGGTAATATTGATAAAAACGTTGCTGCTATTATTAATAATATAGAATTGTGTATTGATGATGTTAATGAAAGCTGGTTATTTTACTGAGCAGTGTAGTAAACAGGTATAAATCAAACATTAAACATTTGTAAGCAAATGTTTGTTCTATAATAAATAGCTTTATGTTTTAAAACTCCATTTTGTTATTTTCGATACATCGGCTTTTCAAAAACTCTATATTTTATTTTGTAAATTCAATTTCTGATATTAGAATTAAATTAAAGTTTAATATCTAAATAAATAGTTAGTTATATTTTCAAAACATTGCGAAGCTCGAAAAGCAGAGGAAAAACTGATTGAAACTAGGACTTTGATGTAAGCTACGGCTTTGACACTATGAAAGAAATGAATGCATCTTCATGTCATGGAGTAATGTCACAGTATATTATTCCGATGGGGATTTATAATTTCATATATTTAGTTCATCTTCTTTCATTTCTTTTCAGATTCCGAGAAGACCAAGGGAAATCAATTTGTCTCGCTTCCATACTGATTAAATAATAGTCACTACGGGTATATTATATACTTGATGAAAAAATAAATAGAAAATGTTAGCCTCCTATTATAAAAATCTGTGTTTTAAAAGTATTTTATAGTTTTATCAAAATAAAGCAAAATCACACCGTAACAGTAAAGCATGATACCGCTTTCATGTGTAGAAGATACTTCCACCTCTATTTAATGGAGCTCTACTTATCCTTCATTTAATTCAATAAATAAATCAGCTTTCTAATCTTAATATTCCTTCTCTCACTTCTTACCTCCTTTGATTTATTCATAGTTGAAGAGTATTTCTTTATTATAACAAGAGTTTTAAAGTGTATAAAATCGTAAATAATTTTTTTTTAATATTCAATATGTCCTGATTTGATATGTACGTTATTCTTTATTTTCCTTTATCATGACTACGCATTTCATATTAAAATCGAAACAAATAAGCTATATATCCTTAAATACTAAAGTTTTTCCATAAAAATAGTTTTTCTAAATATAACACTGCTACAAATATAAACTACGATAAATCTAGGTTATTTCCGTACTCTGGAGGAAGTAAACTGTATAATATTACAGTTATATCTTAGTTTAAATAAACTTATGGCCAGTTTTAGGTACAAAGTAGGTCACAGCTTCACTGTGAAGTAATCAAAACTGAATTGTTATAAAGTCACCAGAAGTTCTAATATTGCCCTTATTTCCATCTATATGACCAAGTTACACGATTTTCATATCTAATATGATACATTTCGTGTTAGACGTCGTATTTTAATCTAATTTTATATCTATGCATAGTTTATTATTTTAACTCAATGTATAATTTATCAAGCATTTGTTTTATTAATTTTTGTCAATAAGTTATAAGACGTTGTCAAAGGTAGAAGGAAAGCTTCATGATTTTTATTGAAATAATGTATTACAACGAGGAAATGACTAATGCGTTGTTCATGGAGGGGTCACCCGAATAGTTATCATTTTGTAACAGCGGTCAACATTTGGAAATTCCTACCTATCGAATTGGAATGTTTACGAGAGAGGTATCAGAGACTGTTTGTTTTCTCTATCAGTTGAACACTGGCCATTATTTAAACAATAACAACACATTAAGGTTTTAACCTTGTCAGGATTCAATTAACTAGTCCTCTTGTCTTGCAAATGTATTGAGTGGAGCTAGCAGTATTGCTCGTCATTTACTGAATTACTGTGTGTTGTCACTTTCCCATTTAGCGAGAAAGAAAGAATACCATTATTAATGACGCGCGGTTATGGAGATCGTATTCAATCGTTGGAAGAGGTACGAAATCTATTAATTGAAACGTTTCCAGAAAGAAATCCATTTGCAAAATATACTGTAGGGAAAACAATAAAGCGTTTAAAGAGACAGGTAACATTAAAGGTCAATCAAGATCTATAAGACCAAAGACAGCACCAATTGAGAAAAAAGTTGTTAAACGGGTTACAAACATTTGTTGAAAACCAACATGACTCCATGTCGTCAGCATCATCACCACATGAAATCAGCCGCTTTCCAGTTTGTAAAAATTTAAAACAGATAAAACTTAAAGTTTATCAAATGCGTTTAGTTCACGAACTATATGAAGAAGATTTAGATCGTCGTTTGGTTTTGTGAATTAATTATAGACAGCATCAATAGGAATTTTAATCTTCTGACAACCATCTTTTTTACTAATGAAGCTATCTTCATATTGAATGGAACTGTAAACAGACACAACTACTTGTATTGGAGTGACCAAAACCGACATTGGATGGTAGAGAAATACACACAATGCCCCCAGAAGTTAACTGTATGGTTGGGTATTTTCAGAAGCCAGTTGGTAGGGGCATTTTTGATAGAGGGAAACTTGAACACAGTTGGATATTTACCATTGGTTAGAAACCAAATAATATCTGCTCTATAAAATATATCTCTCCTAACTTCCGAAGACTCTGGTTTCAATATGATGGAGCACATACTCACTTCGGTGTATATGTAAGACGGTATTTAAACCGTGTGTTTCCAGATAAATATATAGGTAGAGGAGACTCGCTAGAATGACCTAAACGCTTTCTGAATTTATCACCACTTGAATTTTTATTGTAGGGATAATTGAATGACCAAGTGTACAGACCACAACCGCAAGACTTGGAAGTAATGAGAATCCCTATTGTTGAGGAAGCTGTCCATATTCCAGTTGATACATTTTAAACAATTTATTTGCGATTTATCAATGGTTGGGGTCTAGTAAAGAAATCGATGGAAAGCAATTTGAACATCTGCTATAACATTCATGGTAACCACTGTTATGTTGTTATGGGTACAAAACCCTCGAAACACATTGAAATGTACTGAAATGCAATAGTACTTATAAAACCTTACCTTTAACAAGCTGTTGGGTTTCTTATTAGATAAGCTTGAAGAGCTAAAAATTAAAGTAACTATCATTTCGTAATCAATCGACCTTTTTGGACTGTAGTTCGCCTCATTAAAGATGAATTGTGAATGATCAACTTAAAAATAGATTTTTAAGTTAAATACTTCATTGCAAACATTAAATTTACCACCCCACGTCTATGAACAAATATTCAGAAATTCTGCTGTTATTTTACTCTTATTTTGAAAATCTATCAACAACCGCCATTTCCTAACGAATAACCCTTTTGAAATGCGGTTTGCGGCATTTGTCTCTGATTGACAAGGAATTTAAATGAATGTGCATATCAATCTTTGCCTACATTAAAAATTCTCTACTGACACCTCCTGGTCTATCGCCCATTGGAATTGAAAAGACGGTAAGAGATTTAGAATATAGTTGTTCAGCTACCAAATATATTTGCAGAGTTTTACCATATTATATAATCTTGCCTAATTGATGTAACATATATTAATAAGTCGACTCCAGACTTTTCAGCACCCTTATATATATATATATATATATATATATTATAATAATAATTTAATATTAAAACAAATTCCAAATGTAAATTGGTAATTAACTGGATAATAAATCAAATAATTCATGCAATTACACATTTTGCATCTTTATGCAATCATACAGGTAATAAATTATGTCTGCAAATAAATTTAAACTTTTAATATTGTTATTAATAAACTTGTCTAAAAAATATTTAAATTGGTTTAATGAATTATAAGTTTAGGTGTTCTTAAATTTGATAAACATTATGAATGCTAGGTAATTTCAAATAAATAAATATGTTTATAATTCATTTTTAAATAGGAAACACTATTCTTACAGTTAGAATCTACAATTGCAGGGTGTTATTGTGTACATGAAAATAACATCCGTAGCATCTATGGAGCTACAGATATACGAGCTCGTATATCCGGAGCTTAACATTATCTTGATTGTAGAAATTTTCCTCCAAATATGACTCAATCCACCAACCAATCATCAATCAAAGAGTAGATTTTTGCTTCTCATCAAATAAAGCACGTTTAAGAATATTGCGCTCTCCTGCCAAATTAGAAATAGAAGATAATCAACGCGACGAACCAGTGCAGAGATCAAAAACCGAAAACGTTTAAAGAAAAAGTTGAAATGCTTACAAAAAGTTTGACAATTATACATTATACTTTAGTATAGCAAACCTCAGATATTGTTCATGTCTCAGGTGTGCAGATGCAACGTTTCTCCAGATATGGTGGTCAGCAGTGAAGAAGTAGTTCCAGACCAAATCGACTGCATTACCTGTGCGTGACGGGATCACACGTGCTAAAATCACACAAACACATTGAAAATGCAGTGATATGGCGAGTAAGTGCTACCATGAAAGGCTTCAAATGCTAGAAGAAGGTAATGCTGATGTAAAATGAGGCGTGGGTAGTACTCTACAGCCATGGTGAAGGCAACCCACCTAGGAGAAGAAAACATGTTAAACTGTAAACGTTTTAAGAAAGAATTTAAATGTTTGCAATAACTTTGACAATAAAGTTTTGTTCATTATTCATTAGTATAGCAAACCTCTGATACTGAACGGGTCACAGGTGGCAGATGGGGAACTTTCCACCTGATATGGTTGTCAGCTGTGAATTTGACTTTGCTGAGGAAGCTGTTCCGGACTGAGGAGATAGCACTACCGTGGCTTGACGGGAATGGCTTGAGGCAGGACTACACATATAGAAATCAAAAATCCCAGCGAGAATACTGTGATATGGCAAGTAAGTGTTGTTATGAAATACTTCAAAGGCTAGGAGAAGGTAAAACTAACGCTGGGTAGCAAATCCACAGACATAGTTAAAGGAACCCGCCTAGGGGAATAAACAGAAATTAAAGTAATGACCCTCTGGGTTGGGGGTTTTGCTATGGGTTAACAACTCATTCCTGTACAAAAATACTTTCGTTACGAAACCACCAAAAAAAAAAAATCGGAAAGGACCTTATCAAAGGTGTCAACCTAAGAAAAGTAACATGATACAATTATTTTTTACAAGGAATGTATGAACACTAATGTAAGCGGATGGTCAAGAAAGTGTATAAATATCTTTATATGCATATTTTGAGAATGTTTATTGTTATTTTTTCTATACTGCCTTCGTTATTCTAATACGAATAAAACCATTAAAACTTTAACTAATTTAAATATAAATTATTTTTCGTTTCAAAAGCTTTTCATAATGCCTGGAGGTAGAACTCATTAGAGTTGGAAAGAAAACTTGTTTATTTCATTGCTAGTTTTAAAGTCTATTATAAAATCATGTTATCGTATTGTGAGTAACTATAAAAATAAAAGACATTTAAATCACTTCTATTAGTGTTGGGGACATGTTTTGAAACTTCAAATTTCTATTCTCAGAAGACCTAGTAGAAAATAAACTACATATATTTTTCCATCGACAACATAATAAGTTATTGATTTTGAAGAGAGAAAAAAGTATTGTCATGATGTTTCTTTAATATTAAAACAGTAGTTTTAACTATCACTTACTATTACAAAAATATTTACGAACTTAAATTGTCCTACTACTAGATTATATTCTACCTAATTCTTACTATTTTGAATACAGTCTGTCTAGATGGAAGGTGTATATAATACAAATAATTAAAATCGCAAAAAAGTTACCAAACACACATATAACTATTGCGAAACGAAATTAAAGTATAACCTAAATAACAATGTCAATACAGCAACAGAAAATTATTTACATGTGAAGGCTAGTAGGGATAATTAAAATTAATTAATATGTAATACGTTCAACGATAAGTCCAAAACGGAAAAGTACTACATTCGCGCTTGGACAATAGAGAGTGGTGAAGTATCCTAGATATCTGCGCCATTAGTGAAAGTGGTGACTTTACAGGACAGGCCATTAATTGAAGTCCGAATAAATAAATTCATAATAATAGTATATAATAACAACAACTTCCAAGTTACATAGTGAATGAGGTTTTTATGCTTGAGTCTATGAGTGTATGCAATTCTGATTTTCAAACACAGAAGCAATTATATAAGGGACATATCTGAAAACTTCAATGGAGTCGTGGTGCAACGAAATGACATAGCACCAAAATTTGCTGAGGTTATACATAAATGAAGATATAGACAACTAGAACTGTAGAAAATCCCTAATTTAAAAGTGAAGTAGAGAACTGTGTAAGCATCAGTTGACTTGTAGATTGATTATGAATATTACTATGTTTTATAAACAAATTTTAACGCCAATTTATTGCTGGGTTTGAAATACCGTAAAGGGACGTTGTTTATACGAGAAATCTAAATATGATTGAAAGATCATGGATTGAGGTTTAATTTTGTTTGAATTTTTTTAGTGGGACATGGACTGATTGCTTTGAAATTTCTTGAAATTAACATAGTTTAACGAATGTTGATATTTTTAGTTTACCACTTGTCTAATATAATGTTATAAACAGAAAACCTTTATGATATGTAGTTTTTGAGGTGTAATATTTTTAATTATGTTATTTAAATATATCACTCGATTTGGCATCAATAAAAATCCTGATTCTTTATGCAATTTGTTAGATTCAAATCTAACTATCTTCCTTTTCAGCAAAACCAAATTAAATTTATTTCAATAATATGATAAAATAGTATTTTTTTTTACAAATATTACTTTGGAATGTCTCTAAGAGAAACAGACTGAAAATCTGATTACTAATGCTAATAACAGCAATATCAGCGTCAATATTTTGAATCCAAAGAGGAATTTTTTACGATGGCTATTGTCACATACAAATATAGCATAAATATTTATTGGCATGTAAATGCATATTCTTTGGTGTTAATTTATAATTAGATTTAACATTTTCTGTTAATTAAAATAGCTATTGTTCGCCGTGAAAGATTTTACACAAGTGCTTCATTCACAAACAAGATTTATTAAGATAATGGTTTTAATTATTATTCAAACATGGTCACAAAACTGTAGTTAATTAATTTGATCTGATTTTTAATTAAATTTCAGGTTTTAGTTAATTAAAACATTATTCATTTCTAATTTTTAACATTACAGATATTTTATATTTAATTTTGTGAAAGGAACTACAATTATTATTAAACACATTACCTACCAATGATAAAAAAAGTAGGAAATGTTTAACAAAGTAAATATTTTAACTAATTTTTTTATATCTCAACCTAATAAAAAAACAACTGACTTCAATTTGTGTATAAATCTATTTTTTGTTTAATTTGTGTCTTTTGCAGATATTGTATAAATAAATATAAGTTAGTTTCATTTCAGAAATGGTTTCTTCACAAATTCTCTACAAAAGTTCCTGTAACGTTTACAACTTATAATTTGTTAGTTTCACAATGAAATCTTTCATATAATTATTTATCTGTATAAATTGAATAAAAAGTTACATATAAATTGTTTTTTTTTAATATTTTTTACAAAAATAATTGTACAATGTTACGTTTAAATTTAAAAAAAATATATATATATATATATATATATATATATATATATTATCCAATAAACAAAACAATGCAATCATGAATTATCTATTTATCTTTAAAATGGATTTTTTCCCCCTTTTTACAATAGTTTAGTTATATACTATATTTTACCAAACAAAATTGTTGCCACTGCACACCTTTTTATGTAGGACTTATTGCATAAATTTGGACTTGACGATAACTGTATACAGTCATATCTACTCACTGTATATTATACAAATATATGAAATTTTCAATCTCTGTAAAAAAAAAAAAATAAATAAATAAAAAAATTAAATATATATATATATATTTTACAAATATTTAATACACACTAGAATTTTATTTACAAAATAAGTTACTAATGAATACAAAAATAAAATTGAATATAATAATAATAAATACTTTCACAAAATATTAAAATGTATTTATTGGACCTAATCACTATAACAATGGTACTAAAACAGATATTTTTTTGAAGGAATAAAATATATTTGTTATTTACATTTTTTTATTACAAGCTATTTGAAATATATTATTCTGTCCTTCGGAGATATAGGTAATAGGTAAATTGAAAATGCTTGTGATATATTTGATCCATGTCTTTTGCTATAGAAAGAAATATATGGAAATAAACGGATTCCATTCACGTTGAGTGAAGTACGATCAAAGTTCTATATAAATGCAAATGATACCATTCATAGGGTTGCTTTGTAGCCAATATAAACCATAAGCTAATCATAGAGGAGTGGACTTGAAACATTATATATTACTATAATTTAAAGATCTGTGCTGTGTGTATATATTAACAAGTTTTAACTTGAGACTAGGTTTTGGTAATATAGAACCAACAGGACAAAATAGTTAAGTACATTATTTTGAATTAAGAAATCATTTTATGTATTCTAACATTTTTTAATGTACATTTTATTTATTTCAATAAAAATATTTTTTTATAGATAATACGTTGTGAATATAAATTCGCCGAGGTGTGCTTGATACAAAAATAGATTAATCAAATAAACGATATATATATATATATATATATATATATATATATATATATATATATATATATATATATATATATATTTCTTAATAACTATTACAAATGTATTAGATACTATAAAAAAACAAAAATGAAAAGTTAATTATGTATAATAAATTTAAAGTGAATAGTATATTTAGTCCTAATATAATATATCTATATTTATACGTTTGGACTGCGTCTGCTGAACTGTAAGCCTAAATAATATATAATCTTCACACAATGCATTCATATTAATAATTTTCAATTGCAGCTGTAAATATTGAAAGTGATATTTTTCCGGTCTAGTCCGGGAAAGACAGCTGGAGAGTATTTCAGTTCTGCTATGTATCCTCAACGTTCTCAACAATATATTACCTAATAGTCTCTATCTCTTTTACTGTATCAAGGATATGACAATGTGGTAACCCACGTTTCTGAAATTCAATGATATAACTTACTGCTCTAGTATGCACAAATATATCGTTTTTGAAAATATCACCAATAAGTTCTCTTACTTTTCAGAAATATCTTATTTAATAAATCTGTTTTAAATTGTACCTTTTCTCCATGAGGAAAAATATGATCAGATATCTTACAATTTAGGATAGCATGTAACTATAATTTTATGATCTGGTTTTTCAGAGTGTTGTACTATGTACATCCAAATATTTTTTAAGGACATATTATCCAGAATTAACACAACGTTATAAATTTAGAATTTTAAGAGTTAGATAAAAAAAACTTTATTTTATTTTAATATATGAAATTGAATTTATCAAACAAAAAATATAGTTTTCTAAAAAAAAAAAAGCCTATTCATCTAACATAACAAAATTCAGTTTTAAATTTATAGATATATATTTTTTTGAAAATTGTTTACAAATGATTGATTTTGATTTTTAACTGGTACTATGCTGTTCAGTACTTATCTTAAAACAAAAATGAATATGTGTCATCTGGGGAAAAAACAGCTTCACAAAACCGTCTATATTTTACCGTATATTTGATTTTATGGTTTAAAAAAATTCAAAACCTGTGTATTCAACACTACAAATTCCTAACCACGCGATTAGTTCTGGACATTACATTACAAAACCTAGATTTCAATCAATTATTTTGTCTAATAAATTGGACAATTAGTTTCATATAGTCTCAGTAATGTAAGGAAAACAATTGTATATAAATAAATAACAAAGAATTGAAAGTAATTGCTACAAAACAATAAAATAAATGCATTTAAATTCCGATTATATATTATTTTTTAAACTTATTTTATCGTTTAAATTACATAACGTTTGGTAGAGACAAGTCATGTTTCCGTTATATTTAAAATATCATTTTGCAAGCTGTAACAATACTTACCTGGTATAATAATACTACGCAATATTAGCAACATACTTTCATCAGAGACAATATAAATAAAAATGTATTAATGATTTTTTTACATTTGTGCTAATTTGTATTACGAATAACTTAGTTTTTCCTAGATCTAAGAACTGATAGCTGTGTGTAAAATCCCTTCCTCCCAAACAATTTGGAAAAAAGTGATAACAAAAAATATTCTGTTCATTTTTAATTTGAATGGGAAAAAAATTGATCGATTTAACAGTTTGATTTATGGACGAAAGTAAACTAGATTTAAAGTTTCTTTAATAACATTCGTACATAAATTAATGTCTAGTATTATTATTTTTTTGTCAGAGTTTTATAAATACTTGTATATATTGTTTTATAATAGAAACAGTTGTTATTAGTAAACGAAACTCTAATTAGATACAATTTTAAGTAATTCATTGTTCAATATGATCAAACCTATTTACCGTTAGAAAATACAAAGTAAATAAAAAAAAACGTAATCATAGTTAAGTATACTTAATTTACATGAAATTGTGTAGTTATTATTAAATATAATTTTAAAATTTTGTGAACATATTATATTTTATATTTATACACTTTTGTATTAGTGTTTTTTATATATAAAATATGTATATTTTCATTTTTTCCATTTTGAGCAATGCGAAATATAAACACAAATTCACACGCGCAACCTCTAATTTAAGATTTAGATTGTGATTAATGTTTCTTAAGACCTAGATAAATATCTAAATAACATTTAAAGTTTTGAACATCCTTAATTTTCATAATATAGCTTGGATTAAAACGTAATTATTAAAGTTTTTTGTAAACAAATGACAGAGATCTTTATCTCTGTAACACTAGTCTACAAATTATGTAATAATATTTACGAATCAGATATTCCTTGGAAGATATTTCCTACAATGGAAAGTGATTATGTCATATCAAGTATGAAGAGTTTAATTTATTGGTAAAGTTTTTGAATTACACAACTACTAAATCAAAACGTCTCCCAAACCAATAAACAGGGTTAAACGAGCAATAGATACGCCAATATTTATCTTATAATCTTTACCATTAGATTGCAATTGTAGAAATAATAGGTTAAATTAACCATACAAGTTTTTATAACAGAACAACGTCTTTGATGGAAACTTAAATTTTATCTTTTTTTTTTTTTTTTTTTTAAACACTCACCATCTCCTTGTTATATAATTCGAATACATATTTGTTTACTTCAATATTCACACAATGTTCTAAAAAAAAAAAATTCCTTTCGCATATTTCTATACAGTAATTCAGAGAGATTTACATTTTTTGAATGAAAGTATTTGGGATAATGTTGAGCCAAGGTTAGTATATAGAGAAATATATGGAGAAAGATTTCCATTCATATTGCGTGAAGAACTTTCAAAGTTCTATATAAATGCAAATGATACCATTCATCATATCGTCTATATGCAATATTACCCTTGACAGAAACCAAACTTTGTGAACTCGAAAATTTCAATCTTCAAGTTATTTAATACACTTCCACAGTTAGTGGGGAAAATATATGTTACTAAAAAGCAAAAGATAAAACTTTAAACAAAATAATTAACAAATTCCAAATTATTTTAAATTATATATAGTATATTTTAATAATGAATCCATTTTCAGTATCCAGATCACTATTAGTTAAAATAATGTTTTCTACCTTCTTTCCGTCAAGTGACCTCTTTTTTGTGTTAATCACGCGTTTCGGGACTTTTAGCCCATCTTCAGACACAATATAAATATATTACTAAAATGAGGTCGTCAAACACTAAAATTATTTACAAAAAACACACATATTAAATTAAACAAATGTTTAGATGTACACCTTCTTGCTACCGGACGGCAACTGACAGTCGATTACTTCGCGCACTCGGAATCTGTTCTTACCGCGGGCTTCTTGAATTCTTATCGCCGTGTCGTACAAGGTATTTGAATCGTAATTTAGTTGGTCGTTCAATAATCGATGTTGCTATTTGCATCTCTAAAATTTGAACGCCTTATAAATCTCATACTCCTCGACTGCATTCATATATCTTATTTAGAACATTTAGAACATATTTTATTTTGTTTCGGAAGGTTACTATTCTGTTAAGTTTATGGAAGGTAGAAGTAACTATTGTAGGTAGGATGCTGCCATATTCATTTGATAAATAGACAGGTTTAGATTTCTCTTTGGGACGCGATTCAGATCTAACTTTGTGTTTTAAAAGAAGTTGTCAATTATGAAGCTTCCGTGGCCGTTTCTTATGGCGATATATTTGATCGTATTCAGCTTTTATTCAAAATCACAAGGCTTCATTGGTGCTGTCATTAATTTGTTGATCATGCTGTTATAGGTTGCCATTTTTTGAGGTAGTTAATGGTGTGAGTCAGAATGTATAGTGATGTCGGTTGTGTTATTCTTTCTGTATATAAGAAAATGAAATTTGTTTTGTTGTTTTGTGACTGTTATGTCTAAAGATTATACTGTTATCCTTTTAAATTTCCAGTGTGAAGTTTATTTTTGGGCATATTGCTTTAATGTAGTTTTTGTACGCTCTCGGGATTGTATAATTTAGTGGATGTAATTTATTTATATTGTCATTGGTTACTTTATATACAATTATGTTGATTGTCACCTCTTAAAATAAACATAAAATAGATTTAACGATAATTTAAAAAATAGTAAGACGTAAAAAATTGTCTTCTTCTTATGTTACATTTACTTATACAAGTGTATTTCTTAACCATTACATTTAATATAAAAACGTTATCATTGCCGAGAAACTTTATTACTACTAATGTAATTTATTTTATCTAATTAACATTTACTACCCCCCCCCCCGCTAACACTATAATAGCGACTTGATTTTTAAAATATATAATTTATTCAAATTAACCTTAACACCGACAAGACAATCTGTTATGCTAGCTTATGACATTCTGTAAGTCATTAACTTGATACCATAACTTGATTAATTCCAAGAATTTAACGTCCGCCGTAGAGTTTATAACAACTCAGTTCTGATTACTTTACAGGAAGCTGTGAACTAGTTTGTATATTGCTTTTGCCACAACTATATTTAAACTTTGATATGACACAGTATCGTTACATTTTCAATTTATTTATAATTGTTTCTATTTTTTTTTAAATATACAAACAAAGAACTATTGTGCACAAGCGCATGTATAGTACAATGAATTTAGTTTTGGTATTTGATTAATAGTTACCATATTAAATTGAAGTCTCATATTAAATTTGAAATCCACATACTTATCATATGTTTTCTGGTTGGAACTAAGGTAAAATATAGCGTGTTACGAAAAGTATTCTCAAGAACTTACTCCCAAGTGAATGAAAAAATATCAAAATTACTCGTGGTCTCCCTGAACAAAAGTAAATAATTTAAATATAATAACTGGAAGGATTTAACAAATAGGGCGGGGGGACTAACACTTTGAGGAATTTAACAATCCAGGATAGAAAAATAAAGACAACACTTCCAGTGGATTTTGCAATTCGTTCTGTATTCGCGAGAACAGTACCTGTAATAACAAATTACAAGGTCTGGGATTTGTGCGTGTTAAAAATAAAAAGAGGGACGCATACACTTCAACTCAGAAAACAGAGCTGTGTGTTCTCTTTGTAGTACATATTTATAAAAAAAACTCCCATAAAATATTAAAATACCTTATAAAAGTATTCTCACTATAATAAATCTCAATGTATTTACATAACGTTATGTTCATTATATCTAACAAATATCTTGTTAGTTTACTTCTAAAATTAAACATTGCCTCTTTTTAATAGATAAAATACACTGTACAGATTTGTTTTAGTGGAGTAATATAAATTACATTTTTTTTAAATGGTAAAATTTTTCACCACGAACTTTAATTAAAATATTGATAATTACTCTATTGTGATTTTATTTATTTTTTATTGTTTGCCTTTAAAATGTATATAAATGTTAATTATATTTTTAAATAATTTTAGTTCAATAATTATTATATTTTTTTCTGAAGCTAGTATATCTAACATCTCCCTAAGATATTTGCATAAAAATTATTTATAGAAATAAATATTTCATTATTTTTAAGACGTATTTTTTTTGAATACTGTTAACTTAAAGAGTTGTTGTAAAACTTAATTACAAATTACAAAGTTATTTAATTAATTAATCTGTTTTAATTGATCTGAATGTTGGTAATAACTGGAATGAAAAAAAAATCTAATGACAATCCTTATATAAGTAATTTATTATGTTGTTAACATACATACAATCTTGTTTTGCACTTTTATGAAATATGTTTTAAATGCAAATGTGTATATTTCATAACAAAGAATATAGACGAAGGAAAGAAAATATAGAATTTTTGTTTTCCAGCAATATATTAAGCCCTTCGAAAATAGTATTTCACTTCATATCCTAACAATAGAAACTCTTCCCTTGGCTAGAGCCAACAAGCCAACTTTTTTTAACAATGCACGTACCTTTAATTTAGCAAATGACATGTATTCTTACGTTCACTATCATTCAAACTTTTCATTTTCTGATGGATTGAACAAGCTGTTTTAACACATATTTGAATCAATCTTTTATAAAAAGGATTATTAGGAAATAAATTCTTCTAAAGATATTTTATTATGTAGTATTCTTTATCATGTTGGAAACCAAAGCAGCATTGAATATACTGAATAGAACATATGTAGAAATTACGTATCATTATCTTAATCTCCTAAGTTTATAGTGTAAATTATATAATTTATAGTCAAAATAAACTAAAGTTTTTTACATAAATAATTTAAACATTTACTTGAACTGGGCATATGAAATATATGGTAAAAATAATAGCGATTACAACAACCAATTTATTATTTAAGTTATGCTTCGTGTTTAAAATATTGTTACATATACTTTCTACATAGAAAGCGGATATGAAATAAATATATTTCATAAACAGGATATTTCACGTTGCCATTAAAAAAAACATATATTTTTATTATTTTTACTACTTATTGTTTAGTTATTGTTTGGTGGCAACTCATGTGTTTAAAAGAGAGGAATATTTTTATATGTCTCTACTTACAGTTCTAATAAACAATCAAGGTTCTTGATGTAAATACATAAAATGAAAATCGCTTTACATATTACATATATTTCTTTCTGTCAGATACAAGAATAAACTGGGGTAATTCAATACAGACGATTATAATAGTCCTTCCTTCACATCCTTCGTAATCTTATTTACGATCCTGACGAGAAGAAAGGGTGATCTTGTTAAAAAAAACTAATAGCTTATTAATTTTGAGATTCAACTCAAAAATGACAATTATATACTTAGTAACAATAGATGATATTGATTTTAATAACAAACTAACTTCACTTTAATCCTCGTCACACTAGCTTGTCAAGTAAATCAATTTCCCATCTATTTTTGATTGATTTCCTTCATCCGAGAACTGTCAATTTGGGCACCTGACAAGAAGCTGTAATCAAACAGGTGTTGTTTAGTGTATATCTAACAGACATTGTCATCCTTTATGAAACCATTATTCCTTTTAATATTGTTTATATACATTTTTTAGGATAAGTACAATTATATTTTTATATTAAGAGGAAGTAAGTTATCGAAATGCTTTTTAGTCTTGATAACTTAAAGCTGATAATATTTTATGAAACAATATAAAACAAAAAAAAAAGAAATTATACATTCATTTATCATGGAAATAAGTTTTGATTTTGGGTATGAATGTTGCTAATTATTGGAAATGTAAGAGAACAACTAACATTATCACATACTCGTAGTTTTTTTAAATTTCTTAGAGTTCAATAACGGGCATTAATATCAAACGATTTGGATAGAACAAGCAAATTTTTGATTATCTCTAAATAACCCTAAGCAATTTATTAATATTATTTTAAAGTTACTATGACGTAAATTTTAATATCCTGCAGCTCTAAACTTGCAAGTCGTTATAAACCCAAGTCCTTAAGACATGGTACAATTTGAAATCAGTGGCTAAATGAAATTGAAAAATAATTTGAATAAGAATCGTAAACAAAAAAATACAATATATACCAACATCCATCCAATATTGTCTAATGATATTGAAAATAGTTCTTGAAATATAACGATTCCATTTACGCAGAAGGTAGAGAGGTTTTACTAAATATTTTTGAACAATAGTAAATATTGGAGATTTTAAACTTGGATATTCTGCTTTAAACATGTTCAGCTATAAATTGAGTCCCATTATTTTTACTTTGATGCTCATATTTTTAATTCCCTTCCTAGAAATATGTCGCACATATTCAACTTTGAAAATTTACTCATTTTTAGTATTATACTCTATTGGACATACTAACTAATAATTTCTATGTACATATTTGAATTGAATATTAGCTTTTCGTGTATGTAAGTGAGTTAAGTTTTGAAGTTATGTAATAAAAGATAAGAAACTGACGGTTAATTTTAAAAGTTTTAACATAAGAGTTATATATATATATATATATATATATATATATATATATATATATATATATAATATAATACATAATAATTGTATAGAATCTGTTTATTAAAATATGTATATTCGAATTTAGTGCTAGTGTAAATGACGTAAATAATATTTATATTTCAGAATGATTAGAGTGTAAATAAGTAATTAAAACTGATACAATAATAAATATTGTAATAATAATACAATATATATATATATATATATATATATATATATATATATATATATATGTCGATAACTTTGGAAGCTGCTAATTTACATTATTTGTTGAACTGAATCTTCACAGCGTATTCAACACATGTAATAATAATTCACAATATTTTGACAAAAAACATTTTAAAAGCAAAGATATCAGATATGATATTTCTAATTTTCTCCCTCAGTATTTGATTGGACAGCACTCTAGTAGTGACGTCGTCTTACTGAGCATTGCCATAATGTTTCTTTATGTTGAAAAATTCTTATATTTCGTCTAATTTCTTACATGTTTCCTGTAACAATGGAATATTGCACACCCTAAATTTTCCGGCCAACATCAAAATAGGAATCGTATCTTCATCAAATTGTTCGGCATTGTATAGTTTTATTTTATAAACGTCGTTACTACGTATAAACGTCGTCCAAGGACACATCGCTTCGCTAGTGGAACTATAGTGTTTAATTTGATATATTGTGACTTGTAATATATCTCTTATATTATGTATTCATATATTCGACTTGTAATAATCAATTAATCCTTTGTAAAATTAAAACTATAAATCAAAAATTAAAAGTTGAAATAGTTATTGCATTTAAAAGTATCACTTTTTAAACTTGGTCAGTAGGCTAAATTAAGACCCTTATAATTTCAGGCGAAGGTAGGTTTGCTTGTCTGTTTTTAGTCTTAACAAAGATAAATTATATACATATTTAACTTTATATTTGTATTGTTTGTATTTTTACCACGTATACAAAAATATAACGTACAAAAATGACGTGGTATTTAGGGGGAAAAAGTATTGAGTTGGAAAGTTTTTATTTTTGGAAATATTATGTGTGGTGGCCAAATAAAACTGGAAGTTATTCATATTGGAGATGTATATGTTTATTTGACAAAAAAGTGAATTTGCAAAAAAAAAGAGAGATAAAATAAGCGTTTTACTTACTATACTTTCAGTAATATTTGACTAATAGTGCACACTGTATCATACTTAAAACATGTAAAAACATACTTTGTGATGACATACGATAGAGGTTATTCTAAAAGATAATAAATAAATTTCAAGATAAAGCGTCAATGCGCTTTACTAATGGGTAATTAAAATAGTATAACCTAAAGTTATATCTAAAATTCCTGACTTAAGTACTGTACATATTATTTTGAAGGCGAATACCTCTTGGTCGTAATGACCTTAAAATAATAAATATTGTATATACATACAATATATATGTATATTTAGTATATACAATTTACAAATACGAACATGTAATTGAGAAATAATACTTATAAAATAACCCTCTTTGTAATTTCCAGTTCTCATATTTCTGGTTTTTTATAAATTATTATTGCCTAACTATTACTAACATTTTAGTATATACTTTCCTGTTTTTATATCATTTACGTATAAACTTATTAAATATTACACAGTTAAAAGATGACATATGCCTTTAAATATTATTTTAATCAAATGTGCAAGGGCAACTGTTGAGAAATAAACAATAAGGAAAACAGAAGTCCCCATACCATAACAACAGGAATTAAAACTATGATTGTAGTAAATCAAGTTAGGGTATTATATAAAATTTATGTATATTTTAAAGACAGTAATCTTTCACAGAAGGTTACACATAAACTGATAAAAATAAACTAAACCTAATTGTCTAGAAGCGTCCTCCTTCTATTCATAACAAGCCAAACACAATGACGCAATCAGTTACCTAAGGCAACTCGTAGTAGCTCAATCTAGATACCAGGTATGATCGGTTTTGGATCATATATTAAGTTATCAAAATCCAAACAAAATGGCTTTGGCTTTGATTTCAGAAATCAAAACACATTTTTTATGTAACTAACCTATAAAACTCCACTGCGAAAATAAATTTCACAAATGAATAATTATTGCCAAGAAGCCAGATTGGATTTCTTTCTGTGTACGTGTTTTGTGACATTTATCACAATACAATTGAACTTATCAGCCTGGATCAAATTTTATAAGTAAAATTGATAGATAATACAATTGCACATTATATTCTTCTGAATTAGATTTTTTTATCGTCATAATAATGCGTTGCTTAGTAAACATTAACAATGTTTTTAAATGTAATATTTAAACTTAAAACATATCTATGTTCTTGTAACAATTATTATATGATTTATAAAATTTTGTGTGTACTTGTAAAAAAAAAATATAATCATTATTATATTTACAACGAATAAAATCAACAACAAAAATAAAAATAAAATGTAAGTTCATAATTAACATGTATTTTTAATTTTGTCTAATTCGAAATAATAATATAATAATATAAAAAATTGCATCATTTACTTCATTTACCTTTTATACCTCACAAATTTTCTATTATATTCTTCTAAGTTAGTTTGTTTACATGAATGCCTTCTTGATGTTATTGTATTAGGGTTGAAGTAAAATGAGGATACGTCAACAGATTGAAATACATTCAGTGAATCTTCTGCATTTATATAGCCTACGGTCATCGTCTATGTTTATTTCAACTTTGAATTGCGTAGAAACAGTCATAGAAATATTTATTAGAAGATTTAATATCATTTGTAGAAGCATACGTTATTATAATAATTGAATTCTATACGATCTAAATTATTACTGTAGTTTGAGTACAATCTTCTGCCATGCTTAGCATATTCTTATTATTTATATATGACAAATGTACGTAATAAGACAATACTAGGATTGGCAGATGATTGTACTCCAAATCGTTTGTTGAAGTACTCTTCATTGAAGATACTGTGTTTCAATTCTTTTAAAATTACCGAATTTATCAAAAGTGAACGTATTCAAACTAAAACAGTAGTTAAAATCAATTATGTTCAAGCATGAGTTTTTGCTAGATGCACTGTGTTCGGGATTTTTTGTTTTTTTCCCATTTAATCAAATAACTTCATTTCTCTATTGTTTAATATAAAATATAAAAATAAAAATAACAAAATAAAAAATAAACAAAAACCACAGTTTAATAAAACCACTAAACAACGAAAAATTAAGGATAAAATTATTATATATAAATACAGTAATTTACCTTAGTCTATAACAATAATTTATTAATGCAGCTACGGTCGTTTCATCTTCAATGAGACATCATCAGGGTAAGGTAAAATACTGTATAACATGTATTAAAAGTAACAATAAAGAAGTTTCTACTAAGAATTACGAATATAGTTTTTTTTTTCTAAAACCTATTTTTCAACTTTTTTTAAAATCATTGTCAAATTAGAACAATCAAATGTTTAAAAACTAACAACGTTTTATAAACAACTGTAATCCAGATATCTGCCTTATTCAGGAATACCACATGTTTACATGAAGCAAAATATAAATATCTATTATGAGATTTCATAGGATTGCTTCATATTATATTACGTTAAGACTAAAACAAATTTGTATTTCCATAAATATAAAATGATATTCTACGCAAATAGTTATCATAATTAAGACACTTCATTATTTTGAATTTTCTCAATTTGATTCCGTGTTTCTATAGTAAGTATTGTTTTAGTTTAAAATTAAGGATTCGGAATGGGCTTGCTTTTATTTATTCTTAATATAATATAGTTACTTATTTTAATCTGAACTATACAAAAAATCCCTCATAGTTGTATGTATTAGTTTTAAGTTCTGGAAGACATATAAATTGGTGAATAAATAATTTATTATATTTTTTTTTTCATCAACACCTACTAAAATATGCCCAAATAAAATAACTATATATAATTAAAAGTGGTAGGAATTACATAATTATTTATCTCTTCAAATATAAACATAAGAACAATTAAACCAATCATTTTATATTAAAAAATGAATTTTTGTATCTTAAAATAATTATTGAACTTGACTTGTGAGATAATATTATGTAGAACAAAAACTAAAACAATAGATCTCACAAAAACAAAGTTTATTAATTCAAACGCGTTTCAACGACAAAGTCGCCATCTTCAGTGATACATGAGCTACAATAACAAAACTATAACTATATAGTATAACTATATAACAGTTATAGTTTTGATATTGTAGCTCATGGTATCACATAGGATGGCGGGTTTGTTGTTGAAACGCATTTGATTGAATAAACGTAGTTTTGGTGAGATCTTGTTTTCGAGTTTTTGTTTTACAATGTAGTATATTATTGTATAAAATAATGCCGTAAGGATATAGTAATATAATTACATTAAAAAAATAATAAAATTGAGAATATGTGAGATTGGTGTACACATACTGTGAAGGAAAGACGTTAATCAAATCATAATAATACATATTAGTACATAATAGCTCATAATAGTACACTATATTAAATAGGTTATTAAATAATAACATCAATATTAATTAGGAGAAATATGTCGATTATGAATGTATTTGTAACGATATTTGTAATACAAAAAGTTCGAAAACTTACGACATGATTGATAGATCAAAGACAATGTAAGCGATTTCCACAAAAATAAGGCTTGTAGTCGAATAAAATAATTTTTTTTTTCGAAATGACTCTACTAAATAAGATGTATTTTATAAGCTAGGAATGACAGACCTTAGAAAAAAATATAGTCGTAAATGCATAAGTCTTAACACATAAATATTAAATATTTTAAACTAGTTTTAACATTGTAAAATCTAAATATTTTATATTATTGTAGAGGGTTTTGTGAGTTTGTATTATTTTCTTGGTGCACGTTTTTAAATGAATGATAATTGAGGATTTGAAACATTATTTATTTTATAAATATGTTTCTGTTTAAAAAACGAATATTTGTACCTGCGTGTATATATTATTAGCAAATTTTAAAATAAAAAAAAGAATGAAAGTTATTAGATAACTGTGTATTAAAAAAATTAAACAATTAGAAGTATATGTTTCACAATCACTTCGGTAAAATCTTATAATGTTACTGAAATATATCTGACATGCAGGAAAATATGTATTTATACATTTCTCAATATATTCAATTTCTAATTAATATAATTGATTTCATTTGTAATAATACTGTGTAAAAGTATAATCATATTCTCAACCATTTGAACATTAGAGTATAGATAATTAAATTACATTTTGTTTTCTATGTAGTGAAAATTATTATTATAATGATAAAGGGGCGAGCTTAACATGAAATTACAGTCTGGCAAATAATATTGTGAAGAGCTCTTCAGATTGTAAAGTCTGGGTTGTCACTTTACAGAACACGACTCGAATTGTTTTGGTTTTAATTGGATTTCACGTTTAATTGGATTTACTGAAAGTAATATGAAACAGTTTTGTTTCCTAACTTATTTAAAGAATGAAAAACGTCAAGAAAGCGAACATTATTAAAACCTCCTTTGTATTAGATTATTAATAAATAAATTATTATAAAACTTTAATGTAATAGCAGATATTTCTTGTTGAAACTCCATATTCAAGGATAAAATAAAGCAAAAGCTTAAAGTTTCAAATATTTAATAGTATAAATGAGCTACAATTGTTTCGCCTTGCGGCATCATTGGGCAACTGATAATTTACAGGTATAGACAACTATTTAATCATAAGTACAGGAAACTGAAATACAATAGAGAAATCGGGAAAGGTAGGGGGATGACCTAGCAGGTAGATAAAGGTTAATGAACTATGTTATGGATGGGTTTTAGAAGAGGTGACGAATTTATACAATTTGGTCATTTAAGTTGAGAATAGGCCTAAGTGAAATAGATCTATTTATTTCTAAACATTCTAAATTATTTAATCTATTGCTTTTATTTTCTATATGTAAAGGTTTAACATTCAATTTCGGATCAAAACTATGACCCGAGTCCAAAAGGTGGTTAGCAAAGTAAGAGTTTCTATAGCCATGTTTCCAGCTATTTACATGTTCTTTAATTCTAACTTTTATAGATCTACCTGTTTGACCTATGTACTCAGAGTCACAATCTTGACAAGATATTTTATAAACTCCAAACTGGAAAGTAGAAAAAAACAGAATATATATATATATATATATATATATATATATATATATATATATATAGTTAGTTATAGATATTGCTTTATAATATATAAAACTTAATTATGATTGTCCTCTTTAGACCTAATTCTTAACCAGTTTTTATTTGTTATCTTGTAATCATAGTGAAAACGCATTATTTTTATAGCAAATAAAATTAAGTTATCATTAGGAATAATTATTTTTATTCAGTTAAACTAACCCATGAATTTCATTTTCATAAAATAATTGATAATATTGTGAAAGTTATCTCTTTAGGAAATTTTAAATTTTTAGGGATTAGACTTTTCTATAAAGTATTAAAACTAATATAAAACAACACAGAAAGCTTTTGTATCGTTGAGTTAATTATTAATAAAATTTCTAATCGCCCTTATCAAGAAGTCTGTTGAGTCTGATAAGACACCATTTATTTACCAATCCGTTTGCAATCACTGACAATAATTTCACTTACACGAATAACATTTTCATATCAAAGGATACACTTCTATGGTTGATTAGTAGATTTATAATTGTATTGTCTGTTACTGTTCATTTCATTAAAGTTTTTAATGTTAATTGGTTGCTTGGTAATATATAACAAAAATGGTTGTCACTGCAAGCAAACATTTTGACAGCTCTATAACATGCAGCGAAAACATTTTTAATTTTAGCTTCACAAATTTATGTTTTGCATTTAGATGAAGACTTACATTTGTAATGATTTCAGCCTTATTAGGAAACTGATTTATCTTAGACCACAATACATATCCAGAGTTCTACCTCGTCAAAAGTTTTTATATTTGTTAATTCATAACTCCATTTAAAACACAAAAGTAATCCAAAATGGCTACTTCTGTGAGGTATTTTCGTTAACTATAAAATATGCAAATAAAGGATAATAAAAACAATAATGGGAGTATAAAGAACTGTTACTTGTCAATAACTGTCTTGCAACGTATAAAGTTAGACAGCTAAGATGAGCGATAACGATTGATAAGGACATTAACTTTATAAAGTTATTACAGCACCTGGTTGCCTAAATTTCACTTCGTTTTAAAAATTGAAATATTTCATCAAACTCTCAATATAATACCGTCAATATAACTAAGACCTTATTACACCCTGGAACTTTATAATTTATGTATATATACTTTTTTTAAGGTATTGAAGTCGAAAAAAAAACTGTATTTATTCTATTGATTATTTTGTTTAATAGTTTGTTTTTTTTGCAATAGGCATAGATTTTAATATTTTATTAATACAAGTATACTTATTTGTTTTTAATATGTAAATATTCTTAACTAATACAAATATAATAATAATAAAATCTAAATTAAGTTTATCAATATGGAATATGTTAAATTGTTTGCCTTGTTTTTGATCAAGAGATAATTTTTTTATTCAACGTATTTTAAATTAAATTAAACTAATATTACTTAATGGTGACTTTTATTATTTTTATATGAATATTGCTCAAACTTATATACAATACTCTCATGCATCATTACGTATTCATTATATCTCAATACATTTATGTGAATTCGAAATTAAATGTATATATTTTCTTTATCGAGCCATTAGAACTTATACCATAACACCTGATGTTCATTATATCCACAGCTTATTTATCTTTTAAAGACATTCCTTTTCAAGTTGGCCTATTAACTTATGTTATTAAAGGTTTAAGTGAACATAGTGATAATCTCCAGACACTTGTTCCTAACTTATGCAATTTTATTGGCATTAATATAACGTTAAATACCAGTTACTATAATTGTAATGTATTAGATTTTTATCCTTTATTTAGTTTATAGCAACCTATTTTCGTTATTTTATTTTTAGAGTTGTGTTAGTATACTTCATAGTGAAGTTCATTAGAACACACGGAAATAAGCTACTGATGAAAATATAACACCTGCTAGAAACTTCGAAATCTCATTAAATATGCATATGGGAAAGCTAAGTAAAAATTGTGCGTTTACAAATGTGGCACTTTCGTAAGAAAGAATTAACGTAGGATAGCAATATTTCACGAAGACGATGAGTGTATACAAAGGCTACAAACGAAAACCAATGACTACATAATCTTGACTCGGAAGATTACTCTCAGAGGCTCTTCAGTCTCCTGCTGACTCTCCGCATGTGTAAAATATTAGTGGAGCATTAAAACCTTATTAAGGAACAACTAAACTAGGATTAGGTTACTTAATTTACTACACGTAGAGATATCATATTTTTAAAATCCGTCAAGTCTATTTTGTAATTTAATATTTAGTTGTTTTGTATACATAGTTTATTTGTACTTTTTGTATTTATGTAATTTTCCTTCCCGTTAGAAAATTATTTTCATTCCACACATACTATCCCCAAAATGTAAATATAACATTTTATTTTATTACATAGGTAAATTCTATGGACCGTAGTCTAAAAAATATTATGATACAAGTATAATTTAGTACTATATTACTATTTAGAACAAAATATTATAAGAGTGCAAAATGCACTAAAATGACTTTCCACATAAGAGTAATATAGAGGAAAGGTCGAGAATAATAAAGATTATTCCATGCGTTGATTACAAGACCATTCCTGTTATGATCAACGCTGTTAAAATGGTTTCTTGTTGATTCACTAGTTATATAAATTGTACAATGTCGTGATCAAATCTACTGTTTTTAGACCCAACAATTTTTAATCGATTTTAACATACAATGAGTTCACGCGACACTCATAAAATAAATACTAGTTAAGGTTTTAGTGGTTATTTTATAAACGATGGTAACCATTTCGATTTTCGTCTTTATATAAAGTTCGGTAATTATTTTAAACGATTGTTTCAAATTTTTTATTTTTTTTTGTACTAAATAAATTATAACATTTTCTTAGACGTGCTCAGGTATTTTAATTTTAAGATTAATTAATGAAAACATTTTCGGATTTTTTGTTTGATTAAAATGCTTTCTTTTCGATAATTATTTAGTAGTACATATAAAATTAGTAGGCATATTGTAAAATATATAGAGGGCAAGATAAATACCATAACAGGCCCACAAATTTAAACTCTAACAGTTATAAGTTTCATTAGGTCATGAAATAAAAACAAAAGCCAGAAAATATTTGAATTTTTTTGCTTTTATGCAAATGACACAAGAGAATTGACACTTATTTCTGGGAAATCCATACTGTCCCTTCCTCTATTATGAAGTCAATTGTAATTAAATACCGTTTTTAATAGCTTCTAATTAAGACTGTAAAAAAAGTAGCCAAAAGTGTAATTTAATTTGTTGCATAAAAAAGCCGATATTATGAGGTTAGGGTACTATTTTATTACTAACTATGGAAAACCCCAGCGTGCTTGCTCTGCTTACAACATTATTAACTAAATCATTAATTAAAATATAACTGTTCTATCAGCTCACAAGGCTGTATTTTACTGATATTCGTGCCGTAATCACTTGCTCATTGTAGATTGACGGTTACTCTCATTGCTCCATTGAAATTTTGACTTTTATATCAAATGAGTAGCCTATATATTGGACACTCACTTACGATTACAGATACGTTACAAGTTACGTTGTATGATCTAGAATTAAGCCAAATAAAGATGTCTGGTTATAGTTACCAAATTTAGATTTTATAAAATGACCGCATCTAATATGTTTCTAATTCAAATATGTTTTGTATATTTAAGATCTGTGGAGTTTCCAAAGGGCACGGTGTAACAATTGAAATCAATTCCTGGATATATGTATATCAAATTTCTGGTATCCAGCTTATGTCTATCGGTTATATAATTTTAGTGAGTAAATAAGTCAATCCCAAATATACGGTTCTTAAATTTTCGTATCTCTGAAGCCCATTTCGATATGAGTTTGAGGTTTGAATCTCAGAAAATGTCCAATTTTTATTTGCTGAACTTTATTTAAAGCAAAGTTACGAAATCACTGGGACGAGGTAAAATAGTTTGACTAGTTTTGTGCAATATAGACAGTAATATACTTGGAATTTATCTTCGCCAACTGCCGTGCATCTAAATTAATTTATAAACTTATATAATAAGTACAAACATAGGTTTAGGAGGTAAAACTTAAGTTTAAAAAAAATCTGCTATGTCACTCCTATAATCGAATAATGCTGTATCAAAATTATTCGCAAAGAACGTACGAAATAGATAGTCTTACAGCAACCCTTTCATCTCTGTCCTGCAATTAGGCATATTAATATTGGTTAAGTTTATGAAATAAAGCCATTAATAGGTTTAGTTAAGCATTTTATTATTATTTTATCATGCAAACTGTGGTAACTTTAAACAAAAAGTTTTAATTTTTTTAATAAGTATGAAATAATTTACTTGTATGTTTAGCAAAATAAACTCATCAAGTGGTATAATTAGTTTTAACAAGTGACTTTGTTAAGTTAAATACAATTTGAATAGTCTTTTAACGATATGATACTCATTTAGGGTATTCAATTCAGTCAGATTTTATATCACATGCTAAAAATAACATCTGTGATTACAAAAAATAATAGACAAATCTTAAAATTCTTTACTTTTTGAATTGCATTAAAAATTAACCCAGTTAGTGACCTGTACATTGGGTTTTCGCTAAAAACCCTTATTTTAACCTTTTTGAATTACTATGAAGATATAAATAAAATATTACCCCTTTCTTTATATTACCAGGGACGCATTGGCGAAAAATTCATAAAAATAGATTTTACTAACTTTGAAGGAACAGACAAAATGAATAAATAGAAACAAATCTCTTATTTTATAGATCAGTATAGAATATAGTATAGATAGCTGGAAAACCATCAACTGTACAAAAACATGTTTTATATGAAATTTATTTGGAATTTTATGGTCTACACTCGTAAAGGTAGATAGTAACACTAACTTATTATCAAAAGCTTTAATTGTTTATAATAATATTTAAAATATATGTTTGGGAGGGAACTATTTTCACTTCCTTATTGTTTTGTTTCTATTTTCTCTAAGTAATAATATCATATATTTAAGCAATTTATAGGAAGATTTTTAGATACACCAGATATTTTAAACTAAACCTTTGCCCATGCGTGTATATGATGTGACCTCTTACTTGCTCTTCTGAACCCATTCTTGCTATGGATTTTACTGCCAAATAACGGTACATAGGAATAGAGAAGTCAATATGTTAGAGGTAAATCAATAGTTTTTAATGTAGCTTCATTTATTATGAATGGTGAAAATGTAAGTTTTTAAAGGATTTTTTTTCGATAATTCAAACTAATATTTTGTCTGTTAAAATATATTATGTTAAGTGAAAATCAACTTAAAAAGTGCAGCCGGTTAGCCAGAAATTTTCGACATCCTCACATCAGCTTACTAGATTCAGAGGATATCACGCTTGGTCTGGTAAACATTCCTAGACACGGTACGGCTCTTCACGATCAAAAAACTAAACCCTATTTACGAATATAGAGTGTTTATGCATCCCATGTGAATCGTGAAGTGTAACAGCCTCTACGAATTGTAAAATATGTATGAGTGTTGTATGTGTGTGTGTGTGTGTGTGTGTGTGTGTATTCGGAGAAGATGTATAATGTAAAACCCCCTTATAGCTCGGGTTATGAGAGGGACGCTAAACCCCTCGCAATAGGTGCAGATAGTCTCCAACCCTCTGCGATAAAACCTTAAGTAATGGTGAAAGTAAGATAGTATATGTTTATATATAATTATATATATATGATCTGGGTGTATGTTAATATAGTTGACAATCTATTATAACGTTGAAGACGTTCTCTTTTTTTTATTATTATTATTTGCTACACGTTGGTCGCTTAAATATAGGAAAACTCTCCTATATTTCTTTTTACTATTTATTAATATTATTATGATTCATTTGGTTATTAGTTCGTTAGTTATTTGACAATTGATTAAAATAATAACACTCAAAACATGTGGGATTATAACTCAATTTTAATTAAACATATTGAATAATTAACTCTTTTAAATATTAATTTTTTAATCATTTAAAACATAATTTTTACCTTGATGCTCAAAATATTACTGATTAATATCTTATTCTACAATTTTATACTACGGCTTAAACTAGGTACATCTTCACTATAAATTCTTATCCTAAACAACTTAGTCTAAAACAAGGAATTTAAGAATGCATCAATTTAATTTGTATTTAATTTTGACTCTAATTTTAATTAGCTTTATAAAATATTTGCTCCGGCTAACTGAAGGTTATTTACTTGAATTTAATTTAAATCTCTATTGGGGTTCGTTGGTTCTTAGGTGGCTATAATTTATTTTATTATTACAAAAAACAAAATTTGGTGGTAATTTATAAAATGTATTGTCCTTTAAGTTCTACTTATCAATTGGCGTGTTCCTTTCCAGTTTTTGGGTTGTTCTCGTTCCGTGGTTCTCTCGAAGATTGCGTGATGGTTGGATGGTTTGCCTCTCCCGTAGATGATCCCAATCGCGGGTTACACCTTTCTTCACTCACTCTTGCGACGATGATGCTTTTAATTCTTACGGCGATACTTCTTCTCACTGATTTAACTTTAATACGACGATGACTCCTTAAACTTCACATTTATCTCACTTAACGACCACGAAGACTTCTTATACTTTAATACGATGATTCTTTTAGTTTTTAAAACGACGGATAACTTTTTATTGACTTTTATAAACTTAACAGTTCTGTTAAAAAAGAAAAACGACGAATAGGATAGGCAAAGTCCTTCACAAACACTTAACTCTTTCGATCAGGAGAAACACTTCCCCGGATCAACCTTCTAATACGACGTCGGAACCAAAATACCTAAAAAGAACCACGTGTCCTCCCTTTTTACCCTTATTTATAAGTTCTCCTCTTTTTAAAACAGCGTCATGATGCTCTTCTTCCATTGGCTAGTTTCAATTCTTGGACGTTATTTCTGAACTGATTCACTTGCTCTGATTGGCTTGTTACAATTTGTTTCGGTATTAAAAGCTTAATTTTGATGGATCTTGTGTGACGGTTTGGGTGCGTTGTTTCCCTGTTGAAACATTTTTTTATGTCCGTCAATCCTTTCATGTCTTGACGATTTATGGCCTGCCGGGTACTGACCTTTGGAGCTTTCTATTTCGGTATGTTATATAAGTCCCCAAAATTTTAAAATTTTCAATTTAATTAAAATTCTAAAATTTGATACACCCTTAATTTCCTTTTACAACTATTATATTACTTACTAATTAATTCACACATATTTGTTTTCTTAAACTAATCATGTAATTACCTACTTAACTTTAAAATTCATATCTTTCTAACAACGTTTAATATTTACAAACTACCCTTTAAACATAAAACCTATCGATCGGTTGTTTACATTTGTCTATCGTCTCTTTAAACTTAAAATTTATGACCGTGTCAACCTTTTCTACGCTAACAATAACCCCAGGAATTTGACCTACAGACTGTCTTCTATTATGGTTAACCGAACAATGCCCTTTCTTTTATACACTACCCTTCCTTTTAAAACAATTTATCGTAAGACTATCTCTATTTTGTTTAAATTTATTTATCTAGAAAAAAAAACTTTATTATTATTTATCTTTAGGCCTATGTGCTATACTTCTTAATTACCCTACAATTAAATATTCCCCTCACCATTCTGGGTTTCTCTTTTCCCGTAATATGTCGGTCCTCTGTTGTTAAATTTATTATACCCGGTCGTCCAGTGACCTGGATGTCTGTCTCTATTGTCCCTGCTTTCATAATGGTTGTTTTTGTTTGGAGATTCTTGTCGATTGGGGGGTTCCCTAAAGTTGGTAGGTGGTAACGGCACATTGTTGAACTCCATTATTAACTTTATGAACTCGGTCTTCGTTGCAATACCCCTCGTAATAACGGCGACCAACGTTGTTGGGTGAAAATGCTTTGCAATTTTATGGACTAACTGTACCTCAGTAAGACGCGGCTCGAGGGATCCAGATTCCAATAGAATGTTCTCTACGTAACTTACTGTCTGTTCATTAATTGGTCCTTTATAACTTCCGAATTCTAACCTATCTCTTATCTCCCCCTGTATGATCTCGTTAAAGTACTTTTCTTTAAATATGTGTTCGAACTCACTGAAACTCTTGATATCTTCGCGATGCAACTGCCACCATATAAATGCGCCATCCTTTAAATATTTTTCTATCCAATTTACGTTTTCTTCCCCATAATATTCTTTCATTTCTTTTAAGGTTTTTAAAAATTGCATTGGGAATCTTTCCCTCCCCGTAAAGTTAATATTTCTCATATTTTCCGGCTCCTTTATCACTTCTCCATTTTTAATTTTTTTCAAACGCGTATTTACTTCTGTAATCCTTGTCTGCAACTCCTTTGTTTTTTCTACGTATTCCCTAACCTGGTCATTTGTCTCTGAATATTTATTTTGAATTTCGACATAGCTATTTTCGTTTATTTTTGTCTCTAAATCTGTGGTCCTAATTGCTAATCCTACAATTTGTGTCCGGGTGCCCTGTTTATTTTCTTCGATTTTCCGATCTAACCGAACTTCTACATTTTGAATTTTCTCTCCCACTTCGTTAATTTTGCTATCGACGGTCCTTATCTTATTATCTATGGCTGAACATTTCCCCTTTATAGATTTTTCTAATTTTTCCTCCACGGCTTTACTGGCTAATTTAATTTCTTCCCTAATCTCTTGAATTTTAAGGTTAACTGATCCGATTATCTCTGCCTTATTTGATTCTAACAACGTTTTCATACTTTCTATAGATTCTGCTTTATTGGCTTTCTCGCGTTCAATCGCGTCTTTTTCGCGCTTTGCATTTTGTTCCATCATTTGTCTCATTAATAATTCTATATTGAAACTAGGCTCCGTCCCCAACACCCTTTCATTTTGTTTACCCCCGTTAATTTCGTCTACTGTTTCCCCATTATTAATTTGCATTGGTTCCCCCGTAGATTCTACATTTAATTCCCTACTCTCAACTCCTTCTACACCTAATTCGTTATCAGTTTCCCTGTTTTCCCCTAACTCAATTTGGTCATTAGTTGCCATTTTAATTCTACTATTGTTAGGTTTACTTCTTAACCTATCACTTCTTCTTAACTTAAATTGGCTTATATTTAATTTCTTATCCTTTCTAAACACGAACTTAATTTATTAATTGTCTTTTTAAACTTGTTTGAATGTCTTTCTTAACTTATTCAATATACCACCAATTTATCAATTTAATTAATTAATTAAAATTAATTATAGCCACACCGGTTGGGTCGCCAAATATAACGTTGAAGACGTTCTCTCTTTTATTTTTATTAGTTATTTGCTACACGTTGGTCGCTTAAATATAGGAAAACTCTCCTATATTTCTTTTTACTATTTATTAATATTATTATGATTCGTTTGGTTATTAGTTCGTTAGTTATTTGACAATTGATTAAAATAATAACACTCAAAACATGTGGGATTATAACTCAATTTTAATTAAACATATTGAATAATTAACTCTTTTAAATATTAATTTTTTAATCATTTAAAACATAATTTTTACCTTGATGCTCAAAATATTACTGATTAATATCTTATTCTACAATTTTATACTACGGCTTAAACTAGGTACATCTTCACTATAAATTCTTATCCTAAACAACTTAGTCTAAAACAAGGAATTTAAGAATGCATCAATTTAATTTGTATTTAATTTTGACTCTAATTTTAATTAGCTTTATAAAATATTTGCTCCGGCTAACTAAAGGTTATTTACTTGAATTTAATTTAAATCTCTATTGGGGTTCGTTGGTTCTTAGGTGGCTATAATTTATTTTATTATTACAAAAAACAAAATTTGGTGGTAATTTATAAAATGTATTGTCCTTTAAGTTCTACTTATCAATTGACGTGTTCCTTTCCAGTTTTTGGGTTGTTCTCGTTCCGTGGTTCTCTCGAATATTGCGTGATGGTTGGATGGTTTGCCTCTCCCGTAGATGATCCCAATCGCCGGTTACACCTTTCTTCACTCACTCTTGCGACGATGATGCTTTTAATTCTTACGTCGATACTTCTTCTCACTGATTTAACTTTAATACGACGATGACTCCTTAAACTTCACACTTATCTCACTTAACGACCACGAAGACTTCTTATACTTTAATACGATGATTCTTTTAGTTTTTAAAACGACGGATAACTTTTTATTGACTTTTATAAACTTAACAGTTCTGTTAAAAAAGAAAAACGACGAATAGGATAGGCAAAGTCCTTCACAAACACTTAACTCTTTCGATCAGGAGAAACACTTCCCCGGATCAACCTTCTAATACGACGTCGGAACCAAAATACCTAAAAAGAACCACGTGTCCTCCCTTTTTACCCTTATTTATAAGTTCTCCTCTTTTTAAAACAGCGTCATGATGCTCTTCTTCCATTGGCTAGTTTCAATTCTTGGACGTTATTTCTGAACTGATTCACTTGCTCTGATTGGCTTGTTACAATTTGTTTCGGTATTAAAAGCTTAATTTTGATGGATCTTGTGTGACGGTTTGGGTGCGTTGTTTCCCTGTTGAAACATTTTTTTATGTCCGTCAATCCCTTCATGTCTTGACGATTTATGGCCTGCCGGGTACTGACCTTTGGAGCTTTCTATTTCGGTATGTTATACTATGTATCGTGAGTGTTTGACTGGGGACCAGGAGGGACGCCAACACTCTTAATAGGTGCAGCTAGTCTGCACATCTCCTGCGGGAGAAATTCTTATAATAACTGAAAACAATTTCAATTTCTTTTACATTCTCTGAATCCTACACAAAATGAAAAAAGGAAGTGAAAATATCATTATTGTGCCACATTATTTTAAATACGTTTTTCACAGAACCATCAGGTTTTGTAGATTTCTGTGCCCAAAAATGTGTTTTTAACAATCGTCTGAAATTTAAAATCGTGTTGACATACAATTTGTTTCCATTAGAAGACCGAATATAAATGGATTTGATTACATTTGGGAACGAAAGTGGTAGGATATATATATATATATATATATATATATATATATATATATATATATATATATATATATATATATATATATATATATATATTTCTCGATTTAAAGAAAAATTACTTTTATGAGTTTGATAAAAATAGGTATAAGACATGCAACTAGCGTAGTCTGAGATAAGACAATCCATACTTGGTCTAATCTGAAACTAGTAAGGTTACCTCCTACCGTTGTATGTAGTGCATTTCTTATTACCTCAAAGCAGGTGAATAATTACAAAACACAATATTTTACTGTTTAATCTCCGTCATAACTATACTTTTATAACATGAATTATAATTCTTTTTATGTATTATATGTGTCTCACAGGCATTTATATAGATGGAACCTTTGCTAATACATTCCTGGGAATTTAAGGAGTATTATAGGCTTTAATATTATTGAACATTCAACCTTTAACGGATTAAAAATGTGTTAGAATAAGGGTCTTTAGTGCGTCCTCAATTTACAAATAGCTGCCTGGTTCCCTAGTATTTAATAATACAAAAAACTTAAGGAATTTTAAGAAGATACTACTTTTATTGCCATCCCAGAAGTTAGTTTTAATATGTAACCTACAGTCTGTCTGAATTCAAATACTCAAAATCCAGTTCATAATAAAAATAATAGGATATTAGTATAATTTTTAAATAATAAATCTATATACTGTACCACCCTTTTACGGTTGACGGGCCTATAGATTTTGAGATGAATAGTCAATTTGAGTTCATAAATTGTGCGAGCTGAACAACACAGGTTTGGCTTGAAAAGCGCTCAGGAATCTCGCCTATTTTTATATATGGCAGAGAGTTGTCTACAATTGTATTTATTTATTACTATTTTATTTCAAAATATCATCTTGTTGTCAAAAAAAAAAAAAAAAAATCTTTTCACGTTACGTTAATGGAATGTTAGGCAAACAAATTATTAATAAAAAAAAAGTCTTTCGAGATTATGAATTCTAGTATTTAAAAGTGTTGTGAGATAAAGAGATTAAGGAGTATTTTTTATTAGTTTTTTTCAGACGGTGTTCTTGCTATTCTGAAATCCCGCTTGAATGGTTAGTACAAATAAATGGCAATTGCCCGAAAGGAACGTGCTCATGCCGTGCTAGGAAAGCAAACAATTCAACAATGTTTAGAACAAATTGCAAAGGTAAACCTTCGTGAAGGGCAGGATTTTACGTTTTGGAAATCTCCTTTTGGGTGTTGAACTGTATGAATAGTCCTTTTGGGACATTTTTATGTCATTATCAGGTATTTTTCAGTTGTAATATATCTAATTGTTTACTTAAAAAATTAAAATACTTGAAAATAGAAATTATTATAAGTTCTGGTTTTAGTCATCTATTTTATAACAGAATATTCGGAGTTTCATTTAATTATGTTTTATGAAAGTCACACGCTTCAAAATAATATTTATTTTTATGATATATCTACTCTAGAAACAGGGACAGTTGTATTAATGTAGAAAAGCGCCATTGGTATCCCCCCCCACGAGTTAGGCAGTATTCGCATATATCATTATTTTTTTATTATTGAACCTTGTTTTTATCTCCTTTAATATTGCTAAAATTGTTATAATGTTAGTATGAATTGAATAGTAACCTAAAGTAAAATACACACACAATTACAATACACTAATCCAACAATCTTCCTTCATTTATTAACCATCCTTTATAAGCTAGAGACTTTGTCTCATTCTGTTAATTTAAATAATATTGCTTAACGAAGGTTTTACTGAACATTTTTAATATTTGTGATTAAAATAGTATTTTCAATATAATCCTGAAAATATATTGATTTTCATTTCTACTAACGATATATTGCTGCACAATTTGAATGTAGTTATGAATGATTTTACTTATTTTAGTGTAAAATAAAAAAATTAATATATCTTTATGTTGTTATACAGGTCGGTTTGAAGAAAAACAGGGTTAGTTTGAAAAATTATATTTGTTTTCAATTTTAAAGAGATTAGTAATATTAGAGTAAAGAATTATGAACGAATTACTGAATTCCCTAAAACATATGTTTATCTAAATTATGAACGTTTATCGTTATTATATCATTTTTGTAAAAAGAAATTAATATGATATATATAATTGAAATAAATAATGTAATAAAAATATATCAATAAACCATTAAATTTGGATTGAAATTAAGGACTTTTTAGTTATTTTAAAATAACAACTGTCTTTTAGTTAATTTTTGGTTTAGTGAAAATCTTTATAAATGGTACAAGAAATAATAGTACAACCAATGTAAACAATCCAACTAATGAACTACCCTACTTTTCTGAAAAATAGTAGTTTTTGGCATAAATAACTAATACTAATAAGTTTAGTATTGTTATGCCCTAAAACCAATATAAATAGCCCATAACTTGAAAAGTGGAATGCCATCTATCGACTAGTGTAACATTTATTTACCTCAAATAAGATACTACAAAGAAGGTAACCCATATGTCGCATGTTAGAAATGAAAAAAACAAAACAAAAAAAATGGGTTAGGTTTTCTAACAAAATAAAAAAATAAAATAAAATAATAATAATGATTAGGAAATAATATAATATTATGAAATGTAATTGTATGTCTATGTCTTCATAACAGTGTATTTATTTTGTAAATTGTTTAACGTTATTTTAAAATTTAAAAATATAATAAAACTAAATATTTAAATAAGAGGAGTTTATCATAAATACGAATAATACTAAAATAATAATACAAGAATTATTCACTAATTAGTCCAATGAATCTGTATTTATTTTAAAAAGGTTAAGATAATTAAAAAAATATGTTTTGGCACTATCATAAAGTTATCTATCAAATGTCCATAAACTCTCTGGTGAATTTGGCAAACATTCCCTCAAATGTAAATCGTAATCAAAATGTATAATAATTCCCTCAAATGTATTATTAAAACAATGTTTTCTGAAATTCTATCTGCTAGTAGACACACTCAAATTTAGTTTGTATTTATTGTTACTATTAATTTCCTTTAAATTGTCAGTTTGATAAACACACAATATCATAATGTTTAGATAAATTGAGTTATTCTTGAAAAAGTTAACTGATTTAAAGCTTTAAAAATATAAAAATTAATCTTTTACATATTATGTTTCTTAATTATCTTAATAAGACATACAGTTGTAATATTTTTATAAAATATATTTTACACTATGTAAAAGATATATATATATATATATATATATATATATATATATATATATATATATATATATATATATATATATATATATATATATATATATATATATATATATATATATATATATACGTGAAAAAGGTTCTGTTGAGTGTTTTATAACTTTATATAAATTTACTACAATTGTTTGGCATTTATTGTATTATTTAGTGATATTTTAAATGCAACATCAAAGCAGAAAAATAAGTACAAATATATTTTATTGATTATCCTATTCAAACCATAGTTGAGTGTGGGTCAATAATAAGAAACAATTCTATTTGGTATATATGTCGATAAGATAATATCAGCCAATTTCATAAAATAAAGCCATACAAAAGTACATGGAGATATAAACACCGCATAATAATGATCACAGCGACAAAAAATGTGCCTGAATGTTTAGTAAGCTAATAGGCCTATATATTGTGCATAAAGGTCTGACACACCCTGACTTAACTCAGGGTGTAAATTATTTCATTATTATATTTATGTATATATATATATATATATATATATATATATATATATATATTTATACATATATATTAATAATTTTTTTTTGATAATCACATAATTCATTAATTTTTTTTACATATAGTTGTTTTATTCAAATAAAAACCAAAATTGGAATGCCAATTTAACTGTGCACTAAAACTTAGTGAACTTAGTAACTGCTAATGAAACTTCATTATTTACCGATATGAAAAATTATACTAGTTACCCAAATAAATTATTCGGCAAATAATTTAATTATCTTTTAAATATTGAAATGAGAAGATATATATTTACCAATCATTCTGTAATGCTTGAGTAAAAATAATAGTTAAATTCGAATGTGTTTCGTGTTATCTAATTTCTGCTAACTATAAATCTAACACATCCTCAGGACTTACAGGGGTACATATTAACAGGATTTTTGAAAAAAAAAACACACACACACAAAACAAATACTGTATGTATTCTAAACCATCAATTTATAAAAGTACAGTTATTTAAACGCCAGAAAACTCCAATTTGTATGTTTTAAATTATTCACAGTAATTCCCAGAGGCTGATATATTTTATTTTCCAAAGATTTAGGATTTTCTTTTGTTTTTTGGAACCCTATTACACGTCAGCTATGGAAGGCTGATTGTGATTTCCAAACTATATGTACTCTAAATCATCTCATTTCCGCCTATTAATATCCGTTTTAATTATTTAAACGTCAGAAAACCGCTAGCAGTATCTTTTAGAATCATTCAAATTAATTCCCTGTAGATAGAATATTTGATTTTTCTAAGCTTTATAATTTGATTTTGTATTTGGAAGGAAATATGATTATTACACATTTTATTTAGCTTTCTATCTACTTTATCACATAAGTAAATATTACACTGTTTGTATAGAGGTGGTTACATCAAACTATTTTTAATTTATTTAGAGATTTATGATGATGTTATAGATTACACGTTTTTTAAAACAGACGAAAGATAAAAACTTCATACATCTAATTGATGTACAGTTAGACACAATAATTGTTCTTCTAAAAAGTACAAGTATTTAGTACGTATTTATGTATTTTCTTCCCATCTTTTGTTTTGTGTTAACTGTTTTTTTACGACTGTTTGTCAACCACTCATTTTCACACCGGAAACATAAGCATGAAACATTGTAATTTCTAAGTAACAACTACCGTTATATGTTATATCTAATTATGAACAAAGAACTTTTAATATATCGGTATATAAGTATAGTATTTGCAATTTGATCAAATTGTTTCATATAATGCCTTTTAACGTCATTTGATGAACGTACAAATGTTATTAAGTAATAAACAATGAAAAATATTAGTCTATTACAATTATAAAATACAAGATTAAGTCACACCCATAAAAAATATATATATATATATATATTTATATTAATGTATAATCAACATGACATGTGAGATGATTTAAATTACAATAAAACTAGAACACAATATCTCACAAATACGTCGTACGTTGTTTTTGTGAAATTTTTTTTTTATATATATCTTGACAAGAGTGACATGAGCTACAATAATCAAAATTAACTTAACGAATTTATTTATTATTTTTAAAAAAAACATTGCTGTTCCAATTTTTAAATAAAACTAAATTAGTAAGCTGTACGAAATAAATAAACTCAAGACCTAAAGTTTTTACAGTTGAGGTGTAAAACAACAATGCAACAATAACAATTAATTTAACTTTATTTGTTTTCAATTTTTGCGTCACATTACTAGCTTACTTTTGAGGTTTGGTAGTGGAAAGTTGTTTCAATATATAAAATATGCGCATCCTTTATAATTATTAAGTAATTTAAATAAAAATAGTTGTAAATTATTTTTAAGTTATTTAACTAGTTTTATACTTTTATAATTTCTGGTTTATACAATAGTTGAAACGCAACTCTTTATAACATTATTTTAACATTCCTTCTATACCATATATATTTTGAAAGAACAAAGTTCCATACACATTATTTAACAAAACTAACTCTTTCTACCTACATACTTAGTTGTTAAAATCCTAGATAATTTTATACATTAATGTGTTTTATTCTAAAAATGATGTAGACGCGCGTTGCATTCAAATCCGCATGATATTCAACTTTGTTTTAATTAAAAACCTTTATAATATTTTATTTTCAAGCTACAAAAAGGTGCGTTATCAATAATATCATGAAAAAATTTTTTAAATACATCTCGCAAATTATGACATGAATAGATAAATTAACAATATAATTTACAAATAATGATAATTATTTTGATTTTAGTTTGTAAATTTAGTTTTATCGTTTAGTTTCAACAATCGTAAGAAATATTGTTGACATCGTTATAGGAGTTTTGTATATTACTTTTATAGTCAGGCTACTTACGTTAATCAAATTAACATTATGTACTACATTTATTTAACATAGTAAGTACGAAGATTATTATAACGCATATTTATCTGTTAGGTTCTTTGAACTATTCTTACTTAATATCTTACGTATGACGAATATAACAAAATTCTCGGAAGCAAAGTGTAAAGACAACTAACTTGGTCTACAAAAACTGGAACGGGATAATATTATACTCTTTTATTTTATACTGCAAACCCCGATACATGCTCCTCATCCATTCTAGAAATTAAACAATGAGTGTCCTTAATGCTTCGCTGTCTAGCGATATATATCAAAAATATACCATTGTTATATACCTTTCAAATACTAAACAATGCCTTCCATTTATTAAAGACTCTTACATTTACTTTCAAAACATTGTCATCTCAAGTATAAAAATAATAGTTCACTGATCTTAGACAAAACAATGTATCATACGAACCTCGAGATAAATAATAATAAGTGTGTTGTTGTTGTTTTATTATATAATAAAACCAAACATTTTATTACAAAACTCGATGTTGTTTTTGTATAATAAAACTAATTGAAAATGCACCTTAAAAAGATATTGCACTATGAAGTTACGTTAAATATACTCTTACTCACATTGTATACCTATTGTTTGTGTTTAAAGTCCTGAACTTTGTTTTAATCTGTAAAGGCACTATATATACATCTATAGAAACTCTATAGAAACTCTAACTTTGATAACCACCTTTTGGACTCGGGTCATAATTTTGATCCGAAATCGAATGTTAAACTCTTACATATAGAAAATAAAAGCAATAGATTAAATAATTTAGAATGTTTAGAAATAAATAGATCTATTTCACTTAGGCCTATTCTCAACTTAAATGACCACATTGTATTAAATTCGTCACCTCTTATAAAACCCATTCGTAACATAGTTCATTAACCTTTACCTACCTGCTAGGTCATCCCCCTACCTTCCCCGATTTCTCTATTGTATTTCAGGTTCCTGTTACTTATGTTTATATAGTTGTCTATACTTGTAAATTATCAGTTGCCCGTAGATGCCGCAAGGCGAAACAATTGTAGCTCATTCATACTATTAAAATATTTGAAACTTTAAGCTTTTGATTTATTTATCCTTGAATATGGAGTTTCAACAAGAAATATCTGCTATTACATTAAAGTTGATATATACATCTGACATTTACAACAATATAGTACAATAACGATACACAATACGCCATTAAATCAAAAAGTCAATTGTATACCTTTAAATACCGTCACAAAACAATTATTTATTGTAAGTTCATAAAATTTTTACTGATATAACTTGATAATTTCTTATTGATAAACAATATGAAAAACGAAGTTTGTTTTTTTAAGTACGAAACATTTACAACAAAAAATAGAGATATATTTTATAAAACTAATATTTTTTTTTATCAACACTAAACTTAAAATGTTTGTGTTTTCGAGAATATATTCAAAAAGAATGACATTAAAATTACTTAAAAGACATAAATTTCTAATGCCAATAGAAATAATAAATAGAATATTAAGGTAAAATTTGACTTTATGTAAACAGCAAAACGTAATTTCAGTTAAAATATAATTGTATAGTTCTTCTATAAGGCAAAATTACCAATTTCTTTCGTTATTAATTTGTCTTGGAAATTTACTGTTTAAATATTGTTTCATGTAAAATAAATAATTGCCTTGCACTATTGGATGCAGTTTTTTGTATTGACTTATAGGAATATAATTCTATGCAAACCATAAATAAGTGAATAGATTATATAATATACATCTTTTTTTTTAATTCTGCAAGGTAATATCCTGAGTGTTTCATAATAGCTTCGAAGTTGAGGTAACTCTCTTCATCACTAGTAGTAAGGGCATAAATACTACTAAAATATATTAGTATTATAAAGTATTCAATAATACTTTAGAATCGCGTCAATGAGAATAAATATGGTTGTAAAGGACTTGAGAACGTCCAATATTTCAAAGTAATATATTTGAAACCATGTTTAGTAGCCGATTTATGAAACGGATAATATCAACCAATTTACAACGAATTACCCCCGATATAAATAATCATAATGATGGAGGAAAACACCTAATTTATTTCTATCTCAATTAATAACAGTGTTAATATTAATACGTTTTTCTCTCATCCATATAATCAATCCTAAGGTGTCATATATATATATCATTGTAAATTACTGGAAACACGATAACGTATGGTTGAGTGATAAATTGAATACTTACAGAAATTACCTTAATACATTTTTTTTTTGTCTTTGCTCAAGTAAAACACAGTCAAAATTCAAATATTTTGTAACACAAAATCAACGTAAAAGGGTATTCGAATTCAATATAGTTCACATTATAAAACAAAAGCTTCTAGAAATTGCACTTTAAAATAGAATAGTGGCATTGTTTTTATTACATGTGATTAATAATTAGCGTTATAGATCAGTTAACAGTTTCACAATTATGGCTAAAAAGTAAATAAATCATCAATTTGCATACGGAAATTATAAACCAGCAAATTGTTTGTAAGCTTATTACGGCCACATTATTAAAATAAAATGTTAATGTATTCTGATTTTCAAACACAGACTGTACAAGCAAATTCAATTTATCTACTGATTTAGTGTAGTATTTTGCGTAATAATTTGGTCTGTTGTATTAATTTTACGAGTTTAATGAATATTCAATTGGAATAAATTTAAAAATTATATAACATTGGATAAATTATTGTCATTTTTATCTGTGGTTTTAGATTAGAGAGAAAAATATTTAAAAAATGTAAATTAGATTCAAATTGCGATTGGTCCTATTATGTTTTAAATACATGTCAAACCTGTCACGAACATTGATTAGTATTTATTGATTGACATGAAAAATCATCCCTGTATGTTTATAAGAATAAAAAAGGTAGTTTTTAATAGAGAAAAATTATGGAATAATTTCACGTGTGCATCCAAAAATTGGCGTTTTGAGGGAAGCCAAACATCTGATAAGTAACCCCTCTTCAGGAGATACCTCAAATGAAAGGTCATGATAAAATAAGAATAGGGGTCTTCGTGAATTAGAGTTTAACTTTAATTCAGGAACCCCTAAAAGTAAAAGTCCAACGTCGTGGGTTAGGGTGCTGGCTACTGTAGAGTATCACATCGATATATTCATCTTCCCGGGAATTGTAGATCCAGGAAAGTCTCATTTGCATGTTGTGAGATGGAGAACCGTTTTTTTTTTTGTAAACATAGTATAAAATTTTGCACGAACTATTTAATTTAAAGTTTACTAATATAATGTTACCATTCTTAAGGAGAGAATCCTTAAATAAATGCTTTTGGAACCAGGAATGGTAATGTTTGAATGAAGAGATATAGCGATTTCGATTGACCTGTAATTTATTTAACCTTCTTGTTTAATTTAGCAAATTTTGAGTTTTTGAGTTACCCATTAACAGAAAAGTTAATACATAAAAATGATTAGTATTTTTTTTTTAAAACCTAGAACAATTTGCAATGAAACAATTAATAGTTCATCTATACCTAGTCATTTGTATTTATACGCCCTTAAAAAACAAAAAAAAACAAAGATTTACATAATATAAATCAAACCCCCCCCCCCATATAATTAAATTACAGAATAACATTTTAAAAGAACACAGATAATGATAACAATTCATTAATATATCCTATGTTACAAAAAGATTTTAAATTTAAATTTTCAAAAAAAAAAAAATTAATTAATTACACATATATGTATATGTATTAAGTTGGCCAACTATAATAAAGATTTTAAATATATATTAGCAAAAAGTAAGATTTTAATTATATATATTGACGTCAATTTGAATTTAGAAAAATTAACACATTTGAGGTCGTGAGGTCCAAAAACGCATGCTTATCCCTTCCAAAAGAATTTTATTTTTATTTTTGCATTTTACTGAGAACAAAATAATAATATTTTATTATTATTATTATTATTATTATTATTATTATTATTATTTTTACAGAAAATTAATTAAAATATTATTCAACAAATTCACTTCAAGTTTTCAACTAATTGAAATACACAGATTAAGTTCTTCCTTTTGTTTTCATTTTTGCTTTTTTTTTTTTTTAATATTAGGTGAAATCTCCTCAGGTCTTTGTGTGGACTTGAAATTTACAGCAAGAACTTAGTTTTATATTTCCTGCTTGAACCAGCAAATAGCTGGTTCTGAAGTGATGCAGACTTAAAAAACTGACATGAAGTCGATTGCGATGAACATAATTTTCGATGAATGTTATTTAAATTTAGAACTGAAGACGACTGCCATTTGAGTGGCTTGAAATGAGTTTTGCACGCTTTTATTTAAGAAATAAAACTCATGATGAATGTTAATTTTAAATTTTGAAGAGTTCTCGTACGATGTGCGTTTTAATGCAAAACTTGGCTGACTGCCGTTATCTAAAGTCCAGTTACAGGCCTGAGGGCAAGTCCACTCCGAGTCACCCGAAGGCTGCTTTCAGAGCCGTACACCAGATTGCAGCAGCTGACGGCCGCTCTCTAAGAAATATTATTACAAAAGTCTGTGCAGATAGATTTAAGTATACGAGGTCGGCACAATTATTGTGTAAAATATTTAAGTATGTCTCGTCGTTACAATTTCCTTCATTAACACACCATATGCTAACTGTAAGTTTCTCCAAAATTCTTGCTCACATATTCAGTTTTTGTAGTTTTAGCAAATTGGCTTCCTTCATGCAGTGCGTAATTTCATCTGAAAAATAACTACAATGAATGCTAATATCAATTTGATTAATTTAAATTAATAATCTTAAAAAAGGGTTATTTTCTGAAAAAGTTAGAATTTGTACGGTTGAAAATTTGTTTTAAGATTCTGTGTACAAAACTTCTAAAAATCTCGACATGAAGAGTAGGAGGTAGAAACTTGACACGCCGTAATTTCATACACACTTTCCAAGTTACACCTATCATCACACCTCTCCCCCCACCTAAGGGGCAGTTATACGCTGATCTATTGTAACATGAGAACTGAACCCTTCCCCTGACGTCATAACCTTACCTTACCTAACATGCAGAACTTCTGACGGTCACCATACGTCACACCTCACACGTCATATCATTCTAGTCACAATCCATCCAAGTAGTATTTGAAACTGTGAGGTCTGGATTTTAAGCCAGTCTAGTAAATATATCCGCCGCCACGTTTTAAATGAATAAATACTTATATTTGTACAATATTGATACAAACAATCACTTCATAAAAGGAATAAATACAAAAACCAACAAAATAATAATATATCGTAAAATACAAATTATTGTGTCATGCCACTCCAAAGTGAATACTAGTAAAAGTTTAATACTGTACTATATGATTTTGGTTTATTTGTCGATTAAAAATTAATTATTAAGTTACAAATTTGTATTATATTAATTGATTTTTGAGGTAGTTTATGAAATTGTAGTATATAAGGAACTTCTAATTAGTTGTTTTTATTTTTTATGTTAGGTAACGTACCCGGTTAAATTCATATAGCTAACTATTGTTTGATTTTATCAGGAAAAAAATTAGAAGCGACATGCCACTCCAAAGTAATTACTGGTAAAAATTTAAATATATTTTTTGTTTATTTTGGTATTAAAACTTATTTATTGGGTTACAAAGTTGCATTTGTGTTAATTTACTCTTTGGTCGTTATGAAATTTGCGTCTAAAAGGAACTCCTGTTTTTATGTCTATGTCTATGTTTCATGCTCCATATTATATTATTGTAAATTGTATATATCTAATGCAATATTGCAGATTTATATCCACAAATGTGATTTTAATGTATAATATAATGAAAATATATTCACTAATTTTGTGAACTTACGCTGAATCATTTATAACTCCTAAATGTTGTTCGTCAGTATATGTAGTAAAATAGCCAAAAATATTCTTATATCCTTAAATAATGACCAAGATTGTGTTAAGTTCCTAAGTTTAAACACAGATTATATCAGTATATAATTTGTAAAGCCCAACGAAGCGGTAGTTTATAAGCTACAAACCTAACAAAAACAACAACAACAAACAATTAACAATTTATACCTGCTAAATGCTGTTCGTCGGCATATGGAGTGATAAGATTTATCATATCTACTACAACTGCTTGTGGTATTGTTACAGAAACAATTATGACTTGACAGGAAAAGCAGTCGACGGCAGTTTTTAAAGACAGCAGTCACTGACAGAACGCAGGGACAAAAATAATTTCCCTTTTTCCCCAGTCCCGTAGCGCCTACCTGGCTGGCCGCTTGGGGCAATTTCAGCATTTGCCCAAGCGGCATGAAAGGGGTGGTCTTGCGAGACAACCCTTCCTAATCCTCTTTAATGAGCTGGGCATAAATATAAAAATAATTACTATTTTATTTGGATTAGCCTATATATAAAAAAATAACCAAATAACTGATTGTTATTATAATTCTGACCACCACGTGAATCGCGCTTCAAAAGTGCAAGTCAAGCTTTTTAGAATTTTATTAAAATGTTACTTTATTAAATTGTGTTTTCTCCTTTTTCTATTATTTTGATATTTGCTTGAACCCTACTATGCTACATCATCACCCTCCATACTGATAGAGCAGTTACACTCGGCTCGTGTTATGCAGCAAAGATGTGGTTTTCACAATTACATTACACCTAAAAAATAGTAAAATTAGAATAAAATAATACGTAGGTAGCTTACGATTAGCTATGTTACAAATTTAGTTTAAAATTGTTGCTACTATATATCCTTTAGATGGATATAATTGCTTAATATTGCTACGTACGTTCCCTTTGTTGTTATTTCACTAAAAAATTTCTTATAAACTAGATTATTATTATAATCGAAGGCAATGTTTATTAATTTAAACTTCTATATATATACATATAACAGCAGTTGTATCCCTACAAAATTCCAAACAAAATTAGTTATAAAATGGTTTTTATCATAAATTAGTCATAAATTCAGTGTTCGTGATTTTTATTTTTTAATTAAAGTATAAGTTTTAAAGTAACTTCTTTATTTAAAAATAAAAAATTAATGAAACCTCTTTTTAAATGGTAACTTGATCGAAGAAATAAAATGATTCATGTTAGCTGCAAGTATATTATTGCTACTATTGCAGAACTACAATTAACTTAAAATTATTTCATAAGTGTTTTAGGTGAATTATTATAAATCATTTAGGTAATATGTGTGTAACTTATCGTAAAAAAAGAAAATAATATAATAATAATAAAGTGTTTTCACAATGACAGTAGTGGGCATTCAATATCCATGTAAAATAATATATATAAACGAAATTTCCTCCAGAATGTATAATAGTATAAACAATTATGTTAACTTGCTAAACATATATCACATTAAACTTAGTTGGGACCTTATATTAATGTTTAAATTTTACAGAAATTTCACAGAAATTTATTTATGAATGTGTGTAATGTTAAGTTATAATTTTACTGGCCGTTAAAGAATTTTTACTCATAAATCTCACCATCATTAAAAGCATGGTTTATAGGACCACATATGTTAAATAAAATAACTGTTAGATAAACTATATTAAATAAATTAATTTCGATTAATCTGATTGATCAATTATTCACTTATACAATGTTCACGTCAGAACTAATTTGACAGGAACTAGGCTACTTAAAAGTATTTGCAGAAAGTTTACTAATTTACAAATATGTATCATTTGGCTTTCTGAGTTTTATTAGAAATGTGTCACAAAAATACTTCTAATTATTAAATTACAATAAATCTGAGTAAATAATATAAGTAAATTACATTTTTTTAAAACGTTTTGTTATATACCAAAACATAATTTTCCAAGATTGGACATCTAGTTATTTTGTGGAGTATTATTTTAACAATATGTTACGCTGATGTTAATATTGTTTGATATGTTCATTGAAAAAATCGTGTCTATATTATCTTTCCACCATTAAAATTTTGTTATGAAAAGAGTGTGAAATAAAAAGATAATTTGTTGTAGATGGCTCAACGAAAATTTTTAATATATACATTTTCTCAACAAATTAAATGGTTTTACAACTCAAGATGATGTTTCTCTTCTAATGTTGACACGTGTAAATTTTTTTAATCCCACATGAAATAAATAGAATGAATGGCCACCATTAATCAAGCATTTATGAAACTACGAAATTATAGCTCAGAACAGTACAATGTTATTGCATGTTTACATAATATTGGAAACGTCCAATTGAATTATACATTTATTACAATCACTGAGTGGAAATGAGGATGGGATTTAAATATTATTAATATTAAGTCCTAAGTATTTTAAGAACAATTATATAATAATATTTACATGCTGACGAGAACATTTTTTCAAATTTATTATCATGAATTTAATGTGGTTAGAATAATTAACGTCAGTACTAGTTTCAAAGTAAAGATTTTCTATTCCGTTCATTCTTGAGATATCACCAACACACATTGCCGAATAGCGTGATGGAAGAAAACATTTAAATTCATCGTTTTACAGTGCAATACGACTTCCTAATGTATTTCCAAGATCTATGACTTTATTTCCTTTATACACTCGATATGATTCGAAATGTGATAATCTTTTAATAGGCAAACCTACTTCTTTAAAAACGATAACGTTTATGAAATCACGGAACTCGTTGTATTTAATATCATACAGCAAGAAGAAGTAGTATTCTGAAAGCTTGAACTTTCCACCTCCTTATGTATAACTATGTTCTCTTGAAGTATGGGGATCTACAGACCGCTATGACGTCACTCTATTGCGCAGTAACTATTCATATTCAGACATGTTATGCGATATGAGTAATCCTTGCACTTCGTGTCGTCCTGAAGAGAACCCAGTTCTACACAAGATAAGTGTAAATCAAACTTCTAAACAAAACTTTTATTTTTGAAAACGAAACCACAATCCGGTTTTCTCAAAACAAACAAACAACCAAACACTGTTTTTTAAATTTATATATTATTTAACGAATAAACTAGATTGGCCACTTCCTCTATATTATATGAAAAATGGAGAGCTATACAAGAGGAGGATGGAGAGACAAATTTCCAGACCAAACACTTCTACGGGCCAAAAAGAAAATCCAGCTGAATATAAGCAGATGGAAAGTCCAAGCGTTTCATCTCAATCGCAAATGATTTTATTTTTTTTAATGAATGATTCGGAAAGATTTTATGATGTATGAAATACACGTCTTTCCAAATTAAACTGGGATTGACACATTCAAACGAAAAAGCATATAGGTTTAAGTAGTTTAGCTATTTCTAATGTAGACGTAGGTAGTTCAGGTTCATCCTGACGTAGGTAAAGCTAGTACATTAAATCAAACTACGGAAACAGTATTTTGGGATGCATGTACAAGAAATATGTCCAAGACAAACGGGACGAAGCAGTTAAAATCGAAAAATCATACAAATTTAGCTATTATCGTTCCTTTTATCGCCGAAATAGGACGTTTAGATACTCCTAACGTAGGTAGGTACTTTTAACGTATACGTAGGTAGTTAGGTACTTTTAACGTAGACGTAGGTAGTTAGGTACTTTTAACGTAGACGTTGGTAGTTAGGTACTTTTAACGTAGACGTAGGTAGTTAGGTACTTTTAACATAGACGTAGGTAGTTAGGTACTTTTAACGTAGACGTAGGTAGTTAGGTACTTTTAACATAGACGTAGGTAGTTAGGTACTTTTAACGTAGACGTAGGTAGTTAGGTACTTTTAACGTAGACGTAGGTAGTTAGGTACTTTTAACGTAGACGTTGGTAGTTAGGCACTTTTAATGTAGACGTAGGTAGTTCGGTACTTTTAACATTCAAACATATACTCAGCTACCTAAACATGATAACGAACCAATCCTTACAGCACTTATTCCTACATATGAACATGATATTGAGCCATTCCTTCCAGCACATACTTAGCCACCGAAACATGATAACGAACCAATCCTTACTTAACTTAGTCCTACGCCTAATCATGATAACGAACTATTCCTTCCAGCTCTTATCCTACACCTGAAAATGATAACGAACTATTCCTTCCAGCACATACTCTGTCACCTAAACATGATAACAAACCAATCCTTACAACGCTTACTCCTACACCTGAACACGATAACGAATTATTCCTTCCACCACGTACTCCATCACCTAAACATCATATTGATCCAGAACCTGAATGGTTTGAATCAGAGAAACTTAATAACAATCTCGGCAGAAATAAACAACAGAGAAATGTATTTCCTGCTTTCATCGGAAAAGAATACCACAATGCAAAAATAATCGACACATTAGGTATTGCATCATTTACTAATGAAATCAAAAGGTCTAAACACGAAATAGAACCAAATTCAGAAGAAAAAAAATCGAAAATTCAGAACATAAAATTTAACCAAATTCAGTAAATGAAATCAAACCCAATTATGTCATTGAAATTCATGTTTCTGAACATCATAACTTATGCAAACAATGAAGACACATGACGAAAGCAAGATAATACCTTCATTGCATATTCAAGTTATAATATAACAAAAACTGTTTTTAAACTTTAAAAAATTGTAAATGAAATAGAAATGAATATATATATATATAAACTTAATACAATAAAGAAAATATTATTATTACTTAGTTGATTGTAACAGATTTAGTTACCAATTGACTTTTTTTACATCAATACTATCCAAGTGCGACAACTATTATTTAAAACTGGTTTCGGAAAAGTCTTTTAAAAGTGCAGAGCTATTCAGAAGTAATTTCCAACACTTCAAACATAGTCAGACGTAATAATCTATTGTAAAACAACCTAGTATTTACATGATGAAAGTACATGTATCGCCCAGTTTTACGTCCTAGGAAACTGTGTCTGAATTATTTTTATGTCTATTGCGAATGACATTTTACATGTCTCCTTTTCACATGCTGAAAGTTACAATATTGAGAAGATGAGAATTGCTTCTTTTGTTCGTATTGTTGAAATTACTTTCACTCCAAAGAGACTTGCAATCTTCGCTGAAGCGTCTATTGTTATTTATGATCAGCTTCAATGTTTTTGTTTGCGACTCAAATATTATTTTTAAAAAATCGCCAAGTTTAATTCACAATTAATAAAGAAAAACAACTTCGTATGTTTAATTTTAAGAGCTAAAGTTGCTATGATGGCAAATTGAAATATATATTTCTTTTTTTTTGTTGGAAGTATGTTGTTTTTTTGTTTATGGTTAAGAATCTATATTAAAATGTAACAGAAAATTTTCTACCAAATTGTGAAGTAAGAAAACAACATATTGCATAATAATGTCGAGAAAGTTTACCCATATGGTTAGCACAACTGAGAGTTTTGACATTCACTACAACAAATATAAACACGGAACTAGGAGCTACCTGTGATTAAAATTAGATTAATTTCTCTTTAAAAAAGTTTTTATAAAGGCTTTCACTCGTAAATTTATTTAAATTTGTAAACACTGAAATGTATGTTATAGATATTATCTACACGTTGTCTGCAATATCCGTTCTCAATATACTGATATCCATATGTACCCATTTCGGTTTAAAAAGAGATGTAATGAATAAAAATATTTGCAAATAATTATTTATGTTAGAGGAAAATCGTGAATTATGTTAGACCTTAACAAAACTAATAATTTTTTGTGATTAAAAGATATACTTATTGCTGTTTAATGTAAGTATTATTGTGCGTTTAATATTATTATTTAGTAAAAACAAAAATTGACTTTGTTATTTAGGATTACCGGTTAAAACATATTCCCCCAACTTTTATGTAAGAGCCCATCTTTCTAAATATCATGATTGTAAAAAACTACATGTGATGCTAAAAAATCTAAGAGCCAAAAATCGTTATTATATGTTAGAATGTTAAATATTATATGTTTAGAATTTCCGTACTAAAAAATCCCATCATTATTGTACTAGAGTCTAGTCCTACACGAGCAATTTGATATCCCATCATACAATTATCTACTCACATATGAAATGTAGCTTAATCATGCGCCGTGACTAATCAAGTCGAAAAATATAACGTGTCTTTCTACTACAAAAATAAAATGAAGTAATGGATTCAATTATAAAACAGTGGCATAGGAAACTGTTGAATGAATGAAAGAAGTGTAATGTGTTGTTTACATACTTTCATTTTTATATCTTTCTTCAAGGGCTAGAATTTTATTGTTAGCGATTTAAATATGAAAAGATATTTTATTCCTGATTGTAAGAGTTATTTTACTTTGTATTTGTTACTTATAATACAAATATAAATATACTCAAAATAAAAAAAATAACTATTAACATAAAACGTACTTGCATTAGAATTTCCATTATTCAATAGCATATTAATTTCAGTTAGACAATTTTTAAGGTATATATTATCAAATAGTAATAAATACTTTACTTATTTATTTACTTATCAAAGCAAGTACGAAATAATAAATATACTAAAAACAGAAAATGTGAATTATATATATAAATTTGTTAAATTTATACTTACATAACTCAACCAGGTAAAAAGACTTACTTTACTTTAGCCAATGCCCGCTCTTGGCTGTTGGGCCATTCGGCGTCGAGCTTCTCTGGCTGTTGGGCCAGTAACGACCAATTCTGGACAGCTGGTCGTCCAGCTCGGGGCAGGTTGAGATGTGGTCCCCGTCCATGATACCATCGAGAAAAGCGGACATGTATCAGATTGTGCAAGGCCAAAACGATGGAGATGGGCCTGGAGATAATCGTGGCCTGTCAAGAGTCGGAAGTCAGCCACGGCAGTTGCCCTGTCAGTTGAGGACGGCAGGGGGCCGCGACTGCCAAGCGATGCCCACTGTTTTTCTCTGCTGGCTTCCTCGTTCCTTTTTTTGATGTGGTGTCTAAAAGTTGCATCAATAAGGTGCCTGGCAGAGGTGAGGCTGGTTTCAACGATTGGTTGCTGCATTTGTGCCCCATTTTTTGCAAGGTCATCTGCTTTTTCATTGCCCACGATGCCGACGTGACTCGGGATCTATTGAAGGCTAATTGCACAGTTATTATGAAGAAGTTGGGAGATTGCTTCTCGACAGTGGGACACGTTTGGACAATCTGTTTGAGAGTAGTCGGCTATTGCAATTATGACAGCCTGGGAGTCTATGAAGAAGACAGCACGTTGGTGACTCGTTGCTGGATGATGAGCGGCAAGTGCTTTTGCAGCCAGTCGCACTGCAATCACCTTTCCTTCAAAATTACTTGCGTTTGCTCCGACGCCCTGACTGATTTCAAACAATTTGGAGAAAGCCCAGCGCCAGCTCCAGTGGGAACAAGTTTAGATCCATCGGTGTAGACATGCAACCAGTCCGATTCAGGATATAGAGTATGTATCGTCTCAAGAGCAGACATTTTTAGTTCTTCTGGGAGCGCAAACTGCTTGGGGGTATTAAAGTTCAGCAACGATAATCTTTTGAGAGGCATGGCAGTAGTCAAGCTGTTAAAAGTTTTGAGTGGGGTAGGGTTTGATTCACAGATGCTATATTTTGTTCTCATTTCTTCAGGTTGTCGTAGTGGGCTTAGCATGGTTTTTAGTCTCTGTGGTGCCTTTCTATAAGTAATCCAGTGTCGGTGATCTACCCGTCTTGAGCGTTCCCAAAACTTAAGAGCTAGTTTGTCGCGCCTTATTTGTAAAGGTTCTATGCCAGTTTGAATTTCCATTGCGGAGATGGGCGTTGAGAAGGCTGCGCCGGTAAAGATTCTAAGGGCATTGTTCTGGATTGGATCTAGCTTTTTTAGATTCGGTTTGCTGGCCAGTGACGTAACCTCCGAAGAATATTCTATGACGGGTCTGAAATAGGTCTTATAAGTAGTAGCAAGAACGTCCTGCGTACATCCCCATTTTGTACCGGTTAATCTTTTTAGCAGGTTTGTTCGTTTGCCTGCGCGGTCAGCAACCTCTTGGATATAGTACTTCCACTAGAGTTTGGTGTCCAGATTAACTCCTAGGTATTTTGATAGTTTAGATTCTGGTATGTTATTCTATTTGTATTTGGGGTGTAAATCTAGCAGGCCTCCACGTGGTGCACCCTGGGTAACGCTAAATCTGCTACGGTGAACACATGCCTATATCGCCTTCCCAAAGATGACTAAATCAAAAGCATCAAGCAACCATCGTAAAACCAGGCCTTCTCAGGGCTTGGACGACGGGGTCCGCGTACTTTTCTGGAACGCCGGTGGCCTTAATAATGCTAAGTTCACAGAGCTCAAGGCCCTAATTCATAAATTGAACGCAGATGTTTTCATCGTAGTTGAAGCTGGAGCTTCATCGGACTCTCCAGATTTTTTTAACACTATGAACTTTACTAATTTTATCCTACCAAGGTCAAGACAAGTGGCCTCGGGCATTGTTGTTGGCGTAAACAACAGCGCGGCATGCAAATTTGAGGTGCTCTACAGGATGACCGAAACCGATAAACGAAGCTGTTCTCATAGAAGTCTGGATTAATGGATGACACTATAAAATAATTGGTGTTTACAACCCACCAACCAATAACCTTAGCACAAGCCTCATTGAAATGTCATCCCGACATCGCAACTCCATTATATTGGGGGACTTTAACACGCACACTCACCGCGATTTGACTACTCAGACCGTAATGCACCCGGCCTCGCTATGGAAAGTTTGATTCACTACAACACAACTGATTCACTTACGATCAGAACCCACCTTTTTACCTTTTGGTGGAAGCACCAGTACACCTGACATGTGTCTAGTACATGCAAACCTAATAAACAGATCTGAGCTAGAATTGAGGGATGCGGTTTAGGGATATGGCCATAAAACGTTATTCCTACAGGTGCAACCTAAAAGTAACAACGTCAAAAAACTACGCTTTCCGCGCTGAAATTTCAAAAAGGCAGACTGGACAGCATTTGAACAAACATCAGACCAACTCCTAGTTCCCACCTTGATAAATGACAACCCTTACCAGTTGCTTTTGGAGATTGCCAAAAAATGTATACCCAGAGGTTATGTCAAGAAATATAAGCCATTTTGGAGTGACAACCTGACAAACCTACAGAGGGAACTTAATAAAGCCAGGAAAAAGGCAGAAACTACCAACAACCCCGACGACTGCATCCAACTCAGAAAGAGACAAGCTCCACTAGGGAGGGAGATCGTACAATCGAAAAGAAGGACATTCCGAAACTTTGTTGCCAAGTTTGATTTTAGAAAGGACGGCATAAGGGCTCACAACTTTGTCTCAAGTCTTAATAACGACAAACGTTGCACCACATGGGAACCAATCACTATCAATGGAAAGGTGCTCACCAGCCCAAAAGACGTCGCACAAGCGCTCTGCAAAAACTACTCTGCTGTCAGGGCCCTTGACATACGAACCAACGACCGTAAATACATCAAACAGCAAACGGCAAGCCTCCTTGCAACACAGACGCATCCGACACCTGAAATGACCAACCCCTTCCAAACGCAAGAACTGGAATCAGCCATTCGCGCGTTAAAAAACGGGAAAGCAGCAGGATCGGACCAAATCTTTCCTGAATTTATAAAGCACCTTGGTGAAACGGCAAAGCAGTGCCTCCTCAAGCTCATCAACTTGACTGGGTGCAATGGGTTCCCCACCAATGGAAAAGGGCTGAAATTATCTCCATCCACAAAAAGGGCAAACCCCGCCACAACCTCGCTAGCTACCGGCCAATATCGCTAACCAGTGTAGTTTCATAAGTGGCTGAAAGGATGGTCGAGCGAAGATTGAGAAGCTTTTTGGAGGAGAAAGGAGCAATAAGCGAAGAACAAGCAGGATTCCGCCATAACCGCTCTACTGTTGACCAACTAGTGAAATTCACTCAAGCTGTAAAGGATGATTTCCACAGAAGACAATCAACACTAGCTGTACTAATTGACTTTAAAGCTGCATATGATAAAGTATGGAAGCAATTGCTACTTTAAAAACTTGCAAAATCGGGAGTGGTACACAATATGATGAAATGGATTCAAAACTTCTTAACCCAGCGCCTGATAAGGACGAAGTTCCTAAATGCTGTCTCCAGCTTCAAAACGCAAAAACAAGGGCTTACCTCGGGGAGCTGTGCTTAGCTGCCTCCTTTTCAATATAATGATCAATGACCTTACTGCCGCCATCAAAAAAACACCTGGCACGTCGTACTTGATATACGCCGATGATGTTGTATGGAATAGGCCTACCACAAGCGAGACTGTCCACTTTGGGGACGCCATGAACATGACACTGGAAAACATAGGGCTGTGGGCCGACTGCAATAAAATGACAATTAGTCCAGAGAAAACCGTGTTTCAGCTTTTCACTCTCTCCACCAAGCCCCCCCCCCACTATTGAACTCAAATACCAGGTAAAAAGAGCTCTAACATATGACCTAAACATGAAAATAGTTCTGTTGACCTGTAATTTTCCATTATTTCTTTATGCTTCATTCGGCTTAACCATGGAACTGACGCATGTTAAAGGTTTTGTTTTCTTAAAAAATTCATAACAAATATTATTTTTATACAAACCTAGTTTATAATATATGATTTTTCTCAGAAAAATGCTTAGAATTTATCTATCTAATATATTTTTCTTTGAAACGGTTTGGAGTAAGTATGTTAGATGTCAAAAAAAGTTTACATATTTCAGAAAAACCTGTATCATCCTAAATAAATAGCTTACCACCTTTTTCCAGATATACAAAAGTTTTGTATACTATTTGTGAATACGATAAGAAAAAAATGAACTTGTTACATTTTCAAAATAAAAATAATAAATTACGTAAAAAGGGAAATTGTTTATTTTCAAAAAATCACCAAAAAAGGAATATTTATGGAAAGCCCAACTTTTTTGTATCATTATATTTTGAGAGGTGCATAGAATTTAGCTGTAGTGTGAAAAAAAAATGTTAGATGTAAAAAAAAATGGAGTTTTATGTAAAATAGTAAAAAATCAGAAAGTATCGGAGGCAAGAATTTCATAGAAATAGTAATGTACACCATACAAGATTTGTTTTGAATTTTTTAAAGTATTACTAGAGATTTGTAATATATTTATTTGTGGATCAAAGTTGCTAAAAAGAATTATCAAATTATAAAATTTTCATTAGACATGGTTCATTTTTTTTTTTAATATTTCCTTACTATTTTCAAAAATTCCTGTTATTATCCTCACGCCAGGAATATGTTTCAGCCTAAAAACGCCGAAAAATGTTAAAAGTAGCATGAACATACCTTTTGGAAGAGTTATTATTAAATGAACTGTGATCATTACAAAAGCACGAGATTTATTTAGATTTACCTGATTTCCAACTCATTTTTTTCAGTTGCTTCAACACAGACAGTACAGTAATTTCCACTCTTTCTGAGTTGTCATGTATATTTATTTTTATTGGGTTTCAGCTAAATGAGTTTTAAAGGTTTCTTCCAGGTAATTAGCAAAGAGTTCTGCTTTTTGCTTGTTATCTCCCCTTCCCGTCAGAACCCATTCTATTTTATTGGACTTACTTTGATATTTAAACCATATATCTTTTGAATGTCTTGTATTAAGCACGGTATAGTACCATTATACTATCAGATTACATTTATGTAAACAAGCTTACCATTAATCTCTTAAAATAATGAGATTTGTAACTCAGACCTATTTTATCCGACAGTACCCTAGTTTGTTACCTTATTCTTTTAACCATTTCCTTCTCCTCCACAAGTTTACATACATCTAAGATATCCGTATAGCCAACAGTTTTATAAGTAAGTTTTCTTGCAGTGACCCAAGATACACATTGGATATATCAGGGAAGTCCATTTCACTGTCTTTCAACTCTTTTTTTTTGAACATTTAAGTTGACAATATTTACTATTTCTGAAAAATAAAAATGAAAAAAAGATTGCCAAATTGATTCTTGTTGGTTAATATACTATATGATGAAATAATAAAGTTAATTTTAAGTTGTATTTACTGCAAAAGTTTTGAATTTAAATCAAAACACTCTTTGAATATAATAATCTAAGGAGAAATTCTACTAAATTTAAAAAAGTTTAGTAAATCTGGAGTCTTATTAAAATTAGCAAGCCATTAACTATTTATAGCTGATGAAAGATAGTTACATCCTATTTCTATTATTGTCTCTAATAATGCTTTTCCCTTTACAGTAACGAGTCATGGTCCCCAATCTGTAACTTTGGAATTGAAATATCCGCCTACAAAATTTAATCTTCTAGATGTTGCAGGAAGCTAAACAAACTCTGCTTTATTTAATTTATGTTTAGATAGGCAGAATATTTCCAAGAATTAATTTATTGTTTATAGTTTTTATTACAACTACTGTCAGTTTAATTACTTCTTGTTGTATGTCTTGATCTTCATTTTGATTGATTTAATTTCTAATTGAATTACCAATTCATCCCCTAGCTCAGTTCTGAGAGGGTGATCGGTAACGTACACTTTATATTGTCTTATCCTGAAAAATATTACTTAGTCACATGTAGCTTATCACAATGATACATGAACGTAAATCATGTTAAGCCATACCTGTACTTCTTCGCGTTAGCTTAAAAGTCATTGACAACATAAGTAGTTATTCTTAGATCACTACGATCAACTAATTTTTAAAGGTTATTCGTTTCATTTTATCTTTACAGAGTACTCTCCGTACAAAGAATCCAATGCTTTTACTTGCTCCTTATTTTTTCTAAGCAACTGATTTAACGTTCCTATTTTTTGTTATTGTCTCTTGTAGTTTAGTGCCTGAAAAGTTTTTAGTAGGCTTATTAATTGACAAGTAATTTTGTTAAATATAAACATTTTTTTAAATAAAATATTATGGGATATCTTTTACCTTTGAGGGTAGTGTTTCAACTTTAATCTCAAATTATTTTTACAGCGTTGTTTTTTTCGACACTGGAAGTTTAGGAATGAAATCAAATAAAAAATGGGATTTTAAAAAGAAATATGATTCTCAAAGAGATATACTCAATAATTCAAATAAATACATTACTGCAGTTATTAGTTAGTGATTAGGTGATTTTAGTTAGCATCAAAAGATCTTATTATTAGTAAGATTTACTTCTGTATCCGTAAAAAAATATTTTATATCTATACGTATGTTTAACTTTTACTTTGTACTCTCTTCCACATGTTGCGTTTTTACCGCATGAAAATTACTTGTACTAACAATTATAATTTTTTTAATTTGTTTTAGATTAAAAATATTGCTTCTTAATGTTTAGTTTCTCAATAGGCTATTGATTGTTTAGTGAGATCATACAATGTCTTAATTTTTTTCATTTCACAGAGTTTTAAAATAAAACTCTTTAATTATTATTAGTTGTGTTAAATACATATATTTAACGAGAGATTTCTCATTCAGAATATCCACGTAAAATATAAATTATTTATATATTTATCTTTTTTATCACTTAATATATTTGAAATAAATTTTGGTTTAAACAAGTTTATTAAACACACGTCAATGATGATTAAGAAATATATCGTTAGGGGGATAAAACTTTAAAATATCAGTATAAGTGGCAGATTTACAAATCCTGCTTCTCCGTAAAATATTTCCATACGTATATTTTACATGTAATATACCTATGTATCTATTGTTCCTCATGGTTTTTATTACATTGATTAAATGCAACCGACTTTAAATTAGGTCGCACCCCAAAACAAATGCTATTGGTTTTCCAAAATAATTAATTAAACTAAATTAATGACATTTAATTTAACACTTCTGTCATTAAATTAACAACATTCCAGTACTCTTTAGATACAACAGTGTTTACAGTAATTCAATCAATGTTTTATCATCCGATTGAAGTTAAAATTCCACATTCCGTTATTTCACAAATACCTAGTCTACAGACATAAACAATTATTTAAATGTCAACCGGTAACAGTTATTCTTGTGTTTAATGAAATAGATTCTATTTACTGTAAAGTGTTGAAGCAATTCACCAATCACTATATGTCAATATTTCTAGACAAAATCGACAATTGTTTACGATTTAATTAAACTAATATTCTACCTTAGACAACTTTTGTTCTTAATGTGCAATTAATTACAAAATATATGGATTGTTCTATTATTAAGTTATATGTAATTACAAATATGATTGAACGAATATTTTTGGTATCGTAAATGTTTACATAAATCTTATGATGTTGGCGTTATTTTGGTCAATTGAAGTCCAAATGTTAATGTAACAAACTTGCGTTTCCTTCTCAATTTTTTGCTTCATGGGCCCTGGTACTACAGCTAAGAATATAGAGAACGCTCCAATCTATCAACAATAATGGAGTCAAAGAGACATAAATAGAACTCCTACAAAAAAAAACCTTCAAATTTAATTTAAACGTGAACTATTTTCTGGATATTTTCAAATGGGGAGCTTTTATAAATAAATAATAATAAATATATTTTATAAATCAATAAATAATAATCAAAAATAATAATTATGGGAAGAAAAGTCAAACAAAAGAAGTTGTAATAAAATTTATACGTAAAATAAACTTAGTGAGAATACAGTCGACTAGCGGATGTACAAACGGATTTGTTAGATTGAATTTCATAAGACAAGACGCCTGCAGTTGAACAGTTTCCCAAGGAAGCTATATTGATGACAACCAGAATGTCTGCAAGATTGTGCAAAATAAAAAAAACAATCAGAACCATTTAAAATTCAAATAAATCTAAAGATCCAATCAGAAGAAAGGATAGAAAAGAAGTGGGAAACGTTTCTGTAAAAACGCGGTCTGTCTATCGCCATCTCTCTAAAGAATTACACCTAAAATATGTCATTAAAAGGTCGCCAAAGTTATTATATAATTTATTCGAAATTAAAAATATATAACAAGACTAATCATTCTATCATATTAAAAGTAAATTAATCTTTCATCGTTTAAGTAAAAGTCAGTCTTTAAAATAAAACTCAACATTAAAGTGAAAACGGGAGTGTCCGCGTAAAGCGTAAAAGTGTAGTGTAGTGTCATAAAAGGGTTCAAATATATAAAAGTGTAGTGTAATAAAAAGGTTCAAATATATAAAAAAGGGTGCAGTGTCTAAAGAAAGGAGAGAGAGTATTATGTAAGTAAAATTTAATATTTGTAAAATGTATTTGTAAGACAGATCTCGGTGATTAAATTATAATAAATTAAATCAAATAGCAGATTTCATAAACAATAAATGTCAGATTAGAGTAAATTAAATTTTTAAAAGGTTTTGTGTTATAAGAATTAGCTGCCAGCATTAAGCAAAAAGCAATTGGGAGCATAACCTTTGTTTGATTAATAGCTATTGAAGAATAAATTAAAGGATAAAATGTTAAGGGATCTATTTTATTTAAATAGTGTAAAATAAATAAATAAAATTAGAACTAACATTTATTGTTGTATAACGAAAGAATTTTAATGTATAGTTGGGAGTTAAATTATTGATAGAAGCTTAGTTAAGGGTTTACGTTTTGTAATTTAATTTTAGGGTAGATGTTGAATGTGTTCATCGCATTGTGGAAGAAGTATTATAAAACAAAATTTAAATGATTTATCAATTTATCAATATACTTAAATATTTCACATAGCATGTCTCTGTAATTATTGAAAACCTAGTAGTTCTTTTGGGGTGCCTCACAAGCTAAGCAAAATTTTGACTCGTTTCAAGAGTCTGGTGGAGCCCCCAAGGATAAAGGTAAAGTCTAAATATAAGTTTAAATTCTAAAGGCTTACATAATTAAAAAAATAACCCAAAATCTTACAAAGATATAAGCACTCAAAAACCTAAATTTAAAAAAGGGCCTTACAATTTTAATTATATGAAATAAATATCTATTCCTTTTTATACGTTTATAAAAATATCAAATATCTCTCATGGTTAAGTCAATTGACTTTTGTTTTAACTTTTACATATCTAATCTATAAGAAACAGATTTACACACAAACAAATGGTTTACGTAACATGGTTTTCTACAATTAATATTTCCAAAGAAACGTAGAAAAAACTTTAATATGAGGATCAGCCTGCTCTGCACCACTCAGATTATTATTTAAACTTTAACTTTAATGTAATAGCAGATATTTCTTGTTGAAACTCCATATTCAAGGATAAAATAAAGCAAAAGCTTAAAGTTTCAAATATTTATTAGTATAATGAGCTACAATTGTTTCGCCTTGCGGCATCGACGGGCTACTGAAGTTGACAATAATGAAGTTGACATCAGTATCCCGTCGATGCCGCAAGGCGAAACAAGTTACTGAAGTTACTGAAACTTGTTACTGAAGTTGACATCAGTAGCCCGTCGATGCCGCAAGGCGAAACAATTGTAGCTCATTATACTAATAAATATTTGAAACTTTAAGCTTTTGCTTTATTTTATATTTAAACTTTATCTTTTTTCTCTTCCATTCCACACTAATCAACAACTTTTCTAATCGCTTAATCAATTATTTTTTATCACCAGAATAATTATTTTATTACTAATAGTGAAAATTTATATGAATGATTTTATACTTTATCATCTCTAAAACTAAAAATATAATTAACAAATTTTAAAGGAATAATTATATGATAAGTACGATAAAATACTTTATTCCAATTAGTTTCTTGAATATATATTATTATGTATTTGAGTTATTTGTAGGGAGTTAAGTGATAACAAGTAGCGTATATTCTCTCACCAGAAGAGTAAGATACATTTTGAAATTTTGCCACTAGAAATACACAAATCACCGACGTTATTATGTCAGTTTTAAAACTGTACTGGATTAGCTATTAACAATGTAAGTTAAAACAATATAAAAATTGCACAACACACTAGTGAAATTTATTTAAACTCGTATTACTAATACTTAAAGAAATTTAAATATTAGTCAATCTTATTTACAATCAAACTTACCAGTACAAGAAGTAAAATCTCTCAGAAGAAACTGTCTCACTACTATATCATGGCTGTGACTGGTTGTGTTGCCAGTGTCACCACAATTATATTTTTTATAAATTGCCAAATTCACATGTAATGCTGTGTTTATGCTATATTTGTAATTAACAAACATTTATTGTAATACAAACTCCATGACTTTTAAAACCGAAATATTAATTTACAGTAATAAAATAAAAATATAAAAGTAAAATTTGTAAATAAAGTTCATGACAATCTTTATGCGTGAATTAAAATTATGTTTGATTCTTACAATTGTAGTTTAAATTTAAGTTGAAGAATACTTCTCCTAATACGTCTCCTGTTACTTCAAAACAGTTTATCTGTTTCCAATGTTTCCAACTTTGTTAATATTACTTGGAGAATGCTCGGAACGTTTACAACAAAAAAACCTTAATTGATCTTTGGCAATAGTTCTATAAGCTATTCCTTAGAAATATTTCCTCGGTTTTTATTTTTAGTCAGTCTAATATTTTACAAATTTCTCCCAAGATAAAGCTTCAAAAAATGATATATATATATATATATATATATATATATATATATATATATATATTAAACAAATCATTAGTTTCATCATGTTTTATAACAAATCCTGTTTTAATACGAATGAATTTGTTATATACTCTTTACTTCTGAACGATGAATTATAACAAATAAATCCACAACGTCCATTTGTTCGTTTAGTTTAATTAAACATGAGATATTCAACACTATTATTTTTCATGCAAACATATGGACAATATATATCATAGCTGACAAAAGTTAATTTAAAAATTTTAATACGTGACTCGAATATTTAAATGATACTATGTTTAAAAATAAGTTGTACAATATAAATAATAATGTTTTTAGTTTAAATTTAAATGTTTATAAAAAAAAATAACATGTTAATGGATTGGTCTTAACTTAGAAAATTTTTTTTAAGGATTTATATATCATATATATATATATATATATATATATATATATATATATATATATATATATATACAAATTATAGGTAAAATAGTTCGGAGGTTTGGTTGTCAAAGGTAAATTAAATTTACAATCATTTATTTACAATATCTATTATATAATTATATAATTAGTTGTTCTAATCTAACTTTACATTATATATTTTTTTGATATTAAATTATTATCTTTGCCTTAACATAGAAAGGTATTACAGCTATTTGCTTCCCTAGAAATATATAAATAATGAAACAACTGTTGTATAATTATAACGAAATTTACTACAGTTTATCAATACATCAAAGTTACAATTTATACAATTTATTGTATATTAACAAAATCGATTTGATTATATCAATATAATTCAGATATTGTGGTGTAGGTGTTGTTATTTTGACTATACATGAAATATAAACAATATTTTGAAAGTTCTGCATTAATAGCTTGATTTCTTTTCACTACGCTAATGTATATCGTAAATGTTCAGGGAGAATTTTCAATGACTAATGTTACTTTAAAATGATATTGTGTTTCTAGTTCGTCAATTAATTAATATACATATTTAAAAATCATTAAATATTATAATACGAGTAGAATTAAATTCCTCTGGTGTGTTGTGGAGTTTTTATATTAGTACAACTTATGTTGTTATTATGTAACCATAACTAAAAGTACAGTTGTAAAACAAATAGTTAATTAATATAGTTTTAGACAAAACGTCAGTAAACTTTGTATTCCTCGTTGCAGTTTCAAATTTACCAACTCTCCTGTTAAAGGAATACACTCTGATTGAAATAACTAAACCTATTATCTATAACAAAGATAAATAATAATATTTTTCTAATTCTAATTTTGAATAAACTACTTAAAGTATACTTTATAGTACTTTAGAATAAGATTTGTTTTACTCTACTTTTTAGAGATTATATCTTACAAAATAATTATAACTTTTTTTTTTGTAACATCACCGTTTTATGTTGAGGTGAGCCTGGCAACATAACATGAAATACATAATAACTATATATATATATATATATATATATATATATATATATATATATATATATATATATATATGTGTGTGTGTGTGTGTGTGTGTGTGTGTGTGTGTGTGAGACATATTTATCCCAATATGATAAATATTATAATCATAAAATAATAGTGAGGTTGGCAACATAAGAACATATGCATCATAACAACACAATTGTAGTGTGACTGACAATATGAGTTTATATACATAATATCCATAAAGTTGTTTTGAGACTGATAACAGATTATGAAATACTTTATAACCATAAAGTAGAGGTAAGATTTGTAACATAACCTAACCTAAAACATAGCCATAAAGTTTTCTTGAGACCGGCAACATAACAGGAAATACATCATAGTAATAAGTTATCTGACACTAGCAACACAACATAAAATACATTATAACCTTACAACTTGTGTAAGACCAGCAACAAAACATGTCATAATTTATAACCTTAAAGCTGTGTTAAGGCCGGCAACATTATATGAAATATTTAATAATCATAACATTGTGTTATGACTGACAAAACAACATGAAAAACGTGATAATTATAAATTGTGGTTAACTAATAAAACAACAGAAAATATATCCAAGCCATAAAGTTGTAGTAAGATTGGTAACACAAAATTAAATATTTCATTTAAGTAAATTTTTAATGCCTACCAATTAAAATATGAGATTAAATACATTAACTATAAGTTGTGGCAAGACTGGCAACACAAAACTATATATTGCAAAACTATATATACATTTTTAGTATGACTGACAAAACAATATGAAATACGACATCATAATAAATGACGGTAAGATTGGCAGCGCAACAATATATTTGAAATATATCAAAGCAATATAGTGGGGTAAGACTAGTACACAAAATTAAAAACCGGTATTTCATTTCCATAACATTGTAGTTAGACTGACAATACAAGATGATATGAAATCCTTCATAACCATAACAAGATGATATGAAATCCTTCATAACCATAAAATCGATATGAGACTAGCAAGACAACATGAAATGCATTATAGTAATGAAGTAAGACTGGCAAAAAATATGACATAAATCATAACCATAAAGTTGTGCTAAGACTGAGAATACAAGATGAAATACGTCATGTTGCGATAAGACTAACAACATAATATGAAACATAACAACGAAAAAATGTAGTAAGATTGGCAACACAACAATAAACACGTCATAGCCATAAAATTGTGGTAAATCTAGCAATTGAACTTTACATGGATACTTCATAACCATAACTTTGTAAAGTTAGGTAACACAACATTAAATAGATCATACCTATAAATCTGTAATGCGACTTCCCAACACGATGTGAAATAATAATAGCTATAACTTTAGGATATTATTATAACACATCCTAACCATAACGGTGCGGTGGACTGACAACAAAACATGAAATATAACAAAACCAGATATAAACGTTATAATGTCACTGTTTATATTACAGTAATATGTTATTACGGCAGTGTGTAAAGTCAAAACACTAATAGTTTGATATAATCAATACAAAAAATAAGAATTAACAGTAAAGTTTAGTAGCTCAGCATGTTTTAATACAAAACAAAACTTTGTGTAAACATTCCACTAAAGTCCTCCCACATTCTTTTACAAGACTAAATTACAAGTAAATAAAAGTAATTGTAAATCTCCTCACTATAGTCTTGGTTTGACAGTCAACACCCGGGTACAACCACTCGTCTGAATTTATACAAACGACTTCACCTTACGGGTGTAAACCTACACACTTTCATAGATACGTAGAAGCAGCAAGATACAGTAATAAGGCCCCCCAATATTATTAACATTACCTCTTTATTTTTGTCGTATACATTTACTATAATTATCACTTAACTTTAAAATAATTCTATTGGAAAGAAACATCTTTAAAGGTTTATATTTGTGCCTACATGTGGCGTACATATTTTTTATCAGTATAATATTAATAATGTAAGACTGTGTGGTATTGTGGATTTAAGAATGTAAGTGTTTTTCTAAAAGTTCCTGCATGGTGCAGAAGTCATTCGCCACTATTCGTCTGACCCATATTGTCCTGATTCCAACCAACATTGTATATATTGGACCATATCAAGGATCAATCGCAATTATGAACTAGCGACATTAGCAAATTGCTACAGGTAAAGTTAAAGGTAAAGTGCGTATTATGCCTTACTTTAGACACTAAAGTACTCACATGTCATCAGTATAAAAGAATATTTGTTGTTTCCGTGCTTTTTGATAGCCTACTGTTGCCTAGTTAACTCAGACAAGTTTATCTATAGCCACATCTATAATCACGTATCACCTATTCACAATAGATATAGTTAACAAGTTTGGGCTCTGTTCACATATTACTGGAATCTCTGATCCAGTAGCTGGAATTTGGAAGCTATATGGACTTTATGTCATAAAGATTTCTCCATCTCATATATGGGAGTTTTGTGACAACTACAGAAAATCGATAGCAATGTGTGATTATAACGCCACTATAACTGGAACCTCGTTCTCTAAGTTTTAGCACGACCCTGATTTGCCGTTCTTTCACAAGTACAGTAAGCCTTCTTTGTACTTATGCTGAAACCTTTTTTTGTGCACTGGTGGTTCTGGTAGATTGTGACCCTGGGGAGGTCCTTGTCAGGAAAATATTTCGGATACCCTAAATCCGGAGTCAGAAACTGATATTGGCTATTTTAATTTCGTCTATGTGCAAAGTTTCCTTAGTGTTTTTACTTTGTTCGAGTACTTAAAAAAAATTTTAAAAACAGGTTACGTTCCATCTTGATTCTTCTGATAAATATTTACAAATAACTCTCGTCACATAAAAAACCTTAGTGGTTGTGTAACTAATCACTTTTTGAAACATTTCATAGAGATTACAAACTCAATGGTGTAGAGGTTTTTTCTTCACCAAAACTAGAATTGAACCTCGATGCTTACAATTACCCTTAATATACACCTTTGGGTCGAGCATTCGGATAATTTGTGAAGGGAGCGGCAACGACAATCAAAGCTCGAGGCAAAAGAAGTTACCCTACCTCGGGCAGTCTCCACAAATGCGATTGCCCGCTTATCTTACCATCTTTACTTGATAACAAGCAGCAGATACGAACAACATCATATATAAAGTCTGTTAGAAACTATGTATCCAGTATATTTCTTCTGAGTAAAAGACAGACTATATACAATTATTTCTGCTCACAATATAACCAGTGGCGGCTTACTCATAAGGACTCTCGGACGCCGCCCCCCCAATGATAATATTATTTTAATAATGTAAATACCTATATGTATTTAAAATTCTTTGGAGATAAATGAATTATGAATTGCCGCTATGGATTTCACCATAATTTGTAGCGGAAGTTTTACAATATAAAATATTTGACGAATGTAATCTGGAGTTCGGACGGTGGCCAGAGCGTCCCAGTTTTATTGCGTTTAGTCATATGGGGCAAGCAGCAGACAGAGCTGAGGGTGCCGTGACGTCATTTACATAGCGTGTAATGGGCTTCTAGGGCAGAGTCCGAAGCTGCGCGCGCAGATATCAGTCAGTGCAGCCACCATAAATTAGATGCCGATGCCGTTGCCGGTAATATGTCAACGGTAAACGTAACGGTAAATGTAAGTTTAATCATTAGTCAAGGAATTAAAAACATAGAACTTAGAATTGCCTTAAAAGATTTAGGACCCCCTAGGCCTGACATGGTAATAAGTAAAACTCAAAATAGTTCATTTATTTTATTTTTATTTTTATTTTATTAGTTATACAAACTTTGCTTTATAATCGCTATGTAGACCCCACATGTTTTTAATATGGAGTGAATAACACTTGTGTTACGCCTGTTTTCTGAACCGTAGTGTATGTTTTGATAACATGCCTTCCCTTACGTGTATAAAATAAAACAGAGCCCTCCCATTGATCTTAACCACCGGCCGCTACTGAATATAACGTAAGTATAATATTAAAACAATATTTAAATTAACAATTTTAATTAAGGTGAACGATAGTCAGAAGGATTAAGAATGTGTCGTATGGTTGGTAGATAATAAGGATTATGAACTATAAGAATAGATTATATGCGATGATAAATAAGAATAATTGTAAATATTTTACAGCAGGCGTGGTGTATTCAATTTTATTATAGAATAAATATATATTTTGTCATCATATTAAAAAATAGCTGTCTCAATTTATATCATTATATTAACGTACTGGCGTCTGGATTCACCTCCTCTGTTGCTGCCTCCTCAACTTTAGTTCTCTCGTTGAACCAAGGAAGCAGTTCAACAACAACTTCAATATTCAGTACTATACAGGATTGATACACCGTAGTGTTAAATGTGGTAACAATTGTGCCACCAAATATAAAATGTCGATTAACGAATTGATATTTAAAAACTTAACAAAAATCTTTTTTTCCAAATACATTACGCTCTAAGCATTGGCTACTGGGAGATACTAACACAGGGACAGTAGTCAGGATATTAGAAGTAGCCAGGAATATCCAAATATGTAGTACTTCAAATTCATCTACAGCCGGGATTCAGTTGCGTAGAGTACGATCTGCAACCTGCACAACCAGAAATTGGCAATTCTCACAATCTACATCCTGCTCCTTATCAAATGGCTTCATGAAAACATATGGAAGGAGTCGAGTTGTGGATCGACTACATGAACCTTAAAAGTAGAATCACAAGTTTCATCGATAAATTGTATAATGAATACATATTGTAGATGTGTGACCAAAACCAATTTTCTCAACGTTATACGAAAGAAAATTGTATTTGATAATAATTAAATAAAATCATGGTACTTACCAAACCCTATCACACAGTGTAATACAAGCAGATACCCTAAATGTTATGAATAAAGATTTGATTTCACGGTCCTTGTAGAATATCGTAAATATAATTATAAATCAATTGTTGTTATACGATTAGGTATAGGTTTTCTGAGCCTAGTATATTTCTACATTCCTACTATCTTGACATCGTCAAGGACATAATGGGCCTCGTGAATACTCACTTCGCTCGTGTAAGTCTCTTGGTTCTGGTGGGGCTCGAAGCAGTAATAATGCAAGGGAACCTCTACTTTTAACTTTGCCGTCGATGACGCGGCCTTGCCAGATTTTGTAATTGTACAAATATCACATTTTCTTAGATAGTGAGAGTTCGAAACAAATTGTTCACAATATTTTCACTATATTTTAACGTAGTTGTTCGGTAAAATTATATACAGAATTCAAATATACACATTTTTAATTTAATTTAGTGTTAGTTGAGTAACATACGAGATATGAAGGAAAACAAAAGACTGTTTAAAATTACCACAATTTTTACATGTTCAATTAGATTTATTTTTTATATCATTACAGTTTTATGTGAGAACATAATATTACCCTACATATAATATTGCATGTTCATATTTTTTCTGATCCCTGCCATATTTACGTTTCAACGACAATGAAGGAAGTAACATGTAAAAAATCACTTTTACTGAGTGAAGATCAGTAAAAACAAAAGCAGAAATTTAAGGCTTTGTATACTGATTAAGTAAAAAAGAACCAAAATATCACGACCAAGATAGTTAATTTGTCTTGAACTGTAATTTTTCACCATGTATATACTATGCAGTATAGGGTAAGTTTTGAAATAATAAGAAATATCGATCTTGTTTTTTTTTTAAAGATCTTCATATTTTATGCGCTTACGAAACAGAAAACGCGATTTTCGATATGCTGTCTGTCTTTCGTCGTCGTTGTTATTGTTTGTTCTCTTTCGTAAGTTCAATAGAGGATACACAAATTAAGATAGAGACATGCAATTTGGTATTGAAGAATATGGTGTGCACATATATAACGCTATTGAATACACTTAAATGTATACTTTAGTCTATTCAAATTAAGTATATTTATACAAATTATATTTTATGTGATATAATTTTATTTAGTATTGTCTATAAAAACGAAATACACAATCACATCTAATTACCTTAAATATCACTTTGTATTATCTATCATTGAATTTTAACTAAGTATGGGTGTAATTCACATATTTGAACAATAAATTTAGATAACTTTGTAAGACGTCTAATAACTGGATAAATGTAATTAAGACAATTTCAAAGTCTTGACCCTTAATGACTATCACACCAACAAACTTGTTATCGCAATAGAGACCCATATTGTCATTAGCTCATAATTGTCTTGGATTATTGTTGCTCAAACAGATTGTTTGCCAAGAGTTAATTAACAACTCTATCTAACCTTAATAATCATAGATATAGATGTAATTACAATGTATAATATGATTTTGCGATATTTTTGAAGTATTTCTGATGTAATTTAGAGTTCGTCTCCCTAATTAGATAAGAATTGATTTTATAAAAAAAGTAAAAATGGAAGAGTAAATTTAGTGGGAAATAAATATTGAAATAACATTCGGAAAAAAAAACTGTTAGTGACAAACAAAAGACACAATCCTTGCACTCATAATTCATTATCATTTAAGTACTACTAACCCCCCGAACTTCATTTTTAGGGAGGGGGACAAAGGCAACTTTAATTGTATTAGTTCCTTTTGTCACATTTTCCTCCACAAATATTTTAACCGTTTCAGCTTATTTAGAGAATGAAACATTCATTTTTAATTTTATGACATCCTCAAATTTTAAATGGTTTAACAAAAGAAATGTAAAATTTTGTGACAAAAATAAATATTAACAGTTCAACTTTTGAGCTGCAATTTTGTGAACAGACAGATAGATGACAAAAACGTTTAGTGTAACACCGTTGATCTTTTTATATAATACATATGAGGTTAACAAAGTTAATTATTTTAAATCGTCTTTTCTCTGGAACCATTCACACACATTTTAGACACACGTTGTATGTACGACCAGTTGACCTAACCAAGTTAATTTATATAATAGTAATCAGCTTCTTCACGGATGATGTACAGCTTACGCCTATCATAATCGTATTCATTTTAACATTGATCTAATCTAGGACTACATTCTTTGAGTTTAAAATTAGTCGTATTTTTCGGAGACTTTATTTTCTTCTATATATGTCTTATTCCAGGGACGCATTACTAGTGGACTATGTAGGTGACTGTAAAAAAGGCTGAGCTACAACTTCCAAGTTATCTGCTGTAGTAGCAAAAAGGAGACTATCGGAACGAGGAAGATCAACTACTGATTCAGTTTGCTCAAAACACTTGATAAATTTCGGAATACCCTACCTCAGGGCGGTATATATAAATTCATGAAAGAGATCCACAAAACTCAAAAACAACATTGTAGCTACGATTGAAATTTTCACGAGAAACTTAGAATGGCAGAATCATTAATTTGACTTTGATCGTATAAAATAGAATATAATATCACATAATCAGGATATTTTAGAGCAGTATTTTAGCTCTTTTAAACATTTTTAAATAATGTATGAAGACATATTTTCCTCATTTTATTTCAACATTTATTTCACTCTTGTAGAAATTATAATGATTTTTCTGATTTTCGTTTTAACTAAACAATCTAATAATATGCATGTGCATGAAGTTTAATGACATTTTTAACAATATGAATACATTAGTGTCATGGGTGATTAATCAATTCCATTGTTTAGCTCTTTCGTGATGTCGTAATTGCAGTCAGGGACAAATAGAAAATTAATAATTAATTACTATGTTCCTCTCGAGTTGAATGTGTTGTCGGATCAGATTCTACACTATACTTGTTTAATGATTGTCTTGTAATTATTGTTTTAAGTATATTGAATATTTTTAGATATTTTTAGTTTAAAATTTTAGAATATTAAAATAACGTCAAATTCTTAGATCAGGCATTAAAACTGGATCAATTTTGAAAACAAAATAATGCCAAACACATATACGTAGAATATAAAATTAAGCCGGTATAATGCTTTTCATAAAACATTACAGAAAAAAACGTGATACGAAATTTCTTATCAACTTACTACCTTCTTTTACGATTATATTTCTCGATGTTCATAGAAGAAACCATCCAGGAACATCAATTGATTTAAATTTGCACTAAAAATTGAATTACCTTTTTTGTTTTGCGCCAGGTGACTTCTTTAAAAAATATTAACAAATAAATATTTTTACTTTTAAATTTAAATAGTTGTAATTTGTGCTACAAAATCATATCTATCACGAATCGTGTGTGCCAAATTTGAGAAAAAGTTGGATGAACTTTGAATTAGACCTGTAACACATTCTCAAATATATCTAGATTTTTTTAAACAATTATTCAAATTATATTCTAGTGTAATGAACATTACTCAATACCATGTGTTATTAACTAAATATATTTCCAAAGAAATTTTGGCAATTAAGTATTTACTGTTATATAGTATTTTGCAATATATGTTAAAGCTGTGTATATGGTTGGGAGCGTTGTATTTCAATATCATATCATAGGACTTTGTGTTGTTAGTCGTTAACTTTCTAAATATTGTTATTTAGGAATATATATTTTTTAAGTTTTACAAAATGATATTAAATAGGTAGGAGAAGTATACTTAATCAACATGTTTACTTTTAATTAAAGTCGTTATGAAGTTCAAATATTCAAACCATTATTAATCTGTTATTTTAATTATGTTCACGATACAATATATTTGTAATATTTTACACCTTCTCTAAAAGAGCTAAGTTAAATGGGATTTCCAATGTCTAATTACAAATACTATTACAATTCTGCACTAAGCCTTAACTTTAATGTACCTCCTTTTTTACTATCGAAACGGAGGAATAGATAATATGGAAAACACAACTCCAACCATTGAGATCGATTTACTACTTCTAACTTCAGGGCTATAAAAGAATTCCTACAAACTGAGCCTTACACTCCCCACCAAAACTTGAGCTATGATATTTCTAGTGACTTATAATTAATAACTATTATTAAAACTTTATCAATAGCAATATTTGTTAGCTGATATAATCTTGTACGTATAGATGGAGTTATATCCATAACACCCCCTCATTCAGTAATATATTTCTTATGAATAATGTCATTATTGCCGGCCTCGTGATTTTAAATCATTGCCCAGTCATTTCTGGCTAAAATTGGAAAAAAAATCAATATTTGTTTCACTTATTTGTAATTAAAGATATATTTTTAACAGCAAATTAGTAAACTTCGAAATGGAGTTAATACAGTTAAACCCTTTTATTTTACCAGAAATGTGTATTTGTCTCTAGAGGTGAAAATTACCTTAAATTTGAGAAAAGGTTTTGAATGATTATATTTATGTATTCATTCAGTTATAAACTCTGCACCTTTACACTATACGTAAAGTGCTATAAAGTTACCAAATAATATAATTATTTAAATAATTTTGTTTAAATTAATTGTCATATAATTGCTTACAAGTTCAATTTCATAAACATTATTTAAGGTCTCAGACGGACGTTTTTAGCTGACTTTTACCCTCGCCATCTACTCCAACAGCTTCAGCTTCCTTCCCCCGTAGGGCCTCAGCTCATTTCTGATTATGATCACGTCCTAGTCTTGGTCACAGCTACTCATTTCATATCTTTTTTCTTTTTTTTTCCAACACTTCATTAAGTGGTAAGGCAGAATTTTATGTGATCGTATTTTTTCATTTGGCATCTGAAGTATAATTAAGTTACGTTTATATTAATTGAAATTTTTAATGAATTTTGATTCATTTTGTTTCTCTATATTATTTGTTACTACTAAAATAATAATTTACATTTTTTTTTTTAAATTTTGTGATTTTATCGATTTCAAGTTTTTAAAAGGTGGTGTGGTAATAATTTAATTTTTACAAAAGAGCCCTTAAATTATTATTTTATTTATTAATATTATTTTTTTTATTTTCTTAGATTATATTATTAGAGAAGAAAATTAAAGGTATTTTTTATTTTAACTATTCAAAGATAATTCTAGACATTTTTGTGGAATATTCTATATTGGTTTTGTTATACCAAGTATTATAATGTTTAGTGTATCATCTTATCACAAATTTTCGGCTTAATAACAAAGACTGCATTGAATGCTTATGTTATAAATATGTTTAAAATAAATAATTTCATATTTCTGTAGAAATAATAAATATTGATGAGGTTAATGTTCTTCACTTGGTAGTAAATATTATGGGAGACGGCGGTTGCCTGTTCTCACTCTTATATCTTTACAGTCTCCTCCATGTGGGTTGACATTGTGCGCTATGTTTTATTTAACTTGGAGAGGTTCAACCTTTACATAATGACTCCAGCTTTGGTACCTGAAAACAAGAAAATCTTTTTAAAACCGAGATTTCGAATTGACACATTTGCGGTACCATCTTTGAGCTGATTGTGGCTACTAAACATTTCCGTACCAATTTAAGCTCTATCACAATGCCAACTCATTTCTAATTATAATGAACTAGTTGAAGAAGTTAGAAAACTTAAGTTTTCTGAAATTTCGGGGCTCAACATTTCAATGTTCTCGTTTCTTAAAATATTGAACAAAATCCCATTGATAAAAGTCAAACGCTTCAACATAGTTTATTAAATGAGCCAGTAAAATATATCTCAACCCCGCCTCCTTCTGAAAATGGTTCCACTTAGTTGTAGTGAAACTAGTTCAACAATAACCTTAACTATACAAACGAGAAGGAATAAACGCTAGAAAATATTTATTTACTGACTCAATTTAGAAGAAGCAAATGATTAAATTCAAAATACCAAGCATACTAAACAAAGTACAGAAGTACACGAATAGGTCGTTTGAAAGCTGTGAAAAATTATGAAGGAACAATGAAACTGTATTTTTAGATATTTTTCGGATACTACTTTGTTTTAAGCTTCACCCATAGATTATATTTGTAAGTAGATTTTCTTTAACATTAGTACAATATGTAAACTTTAAATAACATCTACTTCAATGATAACTCTCAAGGCAGAACTTCTTAATTAAAAACCTCTGTAGCAATGAATGGGTAATCAGTAAGTATAATAAATATCATTGTTAATTTGAGAAGTGGAAAATATTAGACAGAGAAATACATGAGTATAAACTAATAATATTGGTGAACCATTACACCAAATCCCATTTCAGGAGCATGACCAAAGTACATATCATAGTTTCGCCATGATAACGGCTTTAAAATCTGCATATCTGTTAGAATAGAATAGAAACTTATAAAACAAAACACGTAAAATGTTTATAAAGTAAGATAAATTATTTCAATTATGGTTAGATGGAAACACCTGGTTCTAAGTCCGTAGATCTTGAATGATGGGAGATTGTCAGTCAAGATTAGAGATGTCTGGTTACACACACAAAGTATTGAGCATCTAACCACAGAAACCCTATCTTTTTATATATAATATAATAATATGTTTGTGAACATTACGTGATACATTATAATAGTAATGAAAGTAAATAAAACTATTTATTTAATACATATTATTTTGTACAGCTCCAATAGTTTACCGATTCGTTTCACCTTTAAAGGTTGAGTAATTCACACACGGTATCCAATTGATAAATGTTATTATATAACCTTAGAAAATAATAAAACTTATGATATTTATATTACCCATTTTGAGTTTTTAGACAAATAATATATATATATATATATATATATATATATATATATTGTTTTAAGTGAAAAATATACGACCTAGACTGTGAATTAAACCCATTACGCGCCAAAGCTCTACCAACTGAGCTACCCTAGTAACATTCCAGTATAGGGCGGCAAAAAGCAAAGGCAAGTGAGAAGTGTACGCCATATACGGCAGATTATTTCAAGAATAGGATTAAAATCTTGCCTTGACAACTTTCTCACACTATGAGCTTAACTCTTTTAACCACGCATTAATACATGTTAATCAACGTGTGTGTTTATTGTTTATGGCTTCTTTAAGTTATATTAACTTTTGTTTTTCATATTAGTGACATTTAGAAATGCATAGTGTATCGATATCTATATCAAAAATACAAATATTATTACCTCAATTTACAAATCTCTCTTCTTCCATGCTGTACGTCTATGTACCATAACATTGTTTTCCGTCACTGTGCGCCTTAAAATTGTATGCAGAAGTTCTGATAATAGTAGTTGTCCCTTCATAAACGTAGATTTAAACGAGGCAATATTTACTAACTTGAAAAACATCCACCAAGACCTGATCTGACTTTTCAACTAAAGAATATGTATAAATTTCTTCACAATATTACATGTACTAAGTAAAAGAAACAGTATCATTTGGTCGAATCAATATCAGGTGCATTTAGTAAAGAAACTTTAATTATTTCTTGACACAATGTCACATGCAGTGAGTAAAAGAAACTGTATAAATGGTGGACTTTATTCCTACATTTTGAATGTTACGAACATTTTCTTTACTTACATGAATCATTCCTGAGACAAGTATATGTGATTGTGATATATTGAATTTAAAAATGACAACAGTTGTTAATATTGTCGAAACTTATACATGTTAAAATAATAAAATATTCACACAATTTAATACCCATGTTTAAAGGTAAATTTTATTGAAATATATGATTATTCAAATGTAATAAATTGATTTCAACATTTATTTTTAATATTCAGAGAAAACTTGATCGGTAATGTGCAACCGAATCACCTATTTTTCAACAATAACTCGATTTTATAACCTATTCCAATAACTTACCTCATGACAATATTATGTCTCTAATGCATTATTGGACATAATATTATTATTATTATTGCGAGCATAATCGTAAAACACACTACATCTTACACTAAAACAATATAAGTCATACTAACTTAACGACACTAGCTGTAATTTAATGTCTTGCGCCTATTACTAGCATATCGTTCAATATAGTTATAAAAAAAATACGACTAAGTTATAGGTTATTGATAATAAATCTGTAATAAATATCTCTACAGATTTTGTTATTATATTTTCTCGTGTTTTATTTTGTAATGAAATAATGTTTAATTTCGTCGTTATCAAATATAGTGTGCCAAAATGCGTGTATTATGGTAGTGAAATAATATACACAATTTGTATATACACGTAAATAAAAGAATACAAATTGTATGTTCTGTTAGAATGTATGTACTGTACTGATCGTAGTAATAGTGTGATATTCCCTTCGAAATGCCAGTTGAAGTTTATTATTTCAAAGTAACTCGACTACTGTTATTTCTTAGGAATAACTAGTTATCCCTTGAGCTGTTGATTTGGTATTAACACATTCTAAGAGAAAAATATTTTTATTTTTTTTCCAAATGTATAAGTGTCACATTAAGCTTTTATAAATTGTTAAATTTATATGTCGAAATTCTGGTGGGGTATTTAGCATAATCTGATCAATTTAATTGAAAAGTAATAAAAATGAATAATCAATATTTTTTTCGAGCAATTTATATGACAATCTCTTGACATTAAAGACAACCTTACAGCAGGAAACGACGTGGAAGTGTTGAAATAAGTTGTTTACCTTATCATTAATTATCCACTCTACCGCCACATGACAAAAGTGTTGATTTTTTCAAACATGTGTGCTGGTTAAAATAGAAATCAAAACGTGTCTCTTTTTAAATATATACACATGGGACATTTATAAATACCTGGTATCTTTTGGTGAACTTTTGTAAGTACCTGTTATAAACACAAATTCAGATTTTTTTAAATAGATTAAAGTCGCGTGCAGAAGATGTTGGTAATAGAGAAGAGTCTTGGTTCATCTTCAAATTACTCCAGAATTGTAGTATTTATTTTCCATTTCCGCCCATTATTAAACTAAAATTGTCGTTTCACTAAAATAACATTAAAGTCTGCTTCGCTAAGTTAAAAATATTCGATTTTCTAAGTCATCTCCAACAGTTTATTTTCTCTTTGTAACTACAAAATAAAGATTTATTGGAGATAATGACGAATGTAACAAGTTTGATATTAATTTGGAATTGTGTGAGAAACATTGTTTGTAGACGTTTATTTAGAGAAGTTTGGACATTTTGTATACATGTTCAATATATATTCTGGAGGAAGTTTAAAATTTCAAAAAGGAAGTCGTTATTAACTTCATAATAACATTTATGGCTTGGATCATTGTTGTGAAAAAGAGGATGATCCTCCATCCGAATGATTCTCTTTAGCAATACATATTCCCAATATGCGAATTTATAAATTAATATGCACTAATAAATTCCCAATAAATACAAAAGCCGAGGGGTGACATTACACGCATATTTAATAAATACGTAAATGTACGCAAAAGTGAGCAGATTATATATTTTTTAAATATTTATGTTCTAAGGAAATTTTGTATATTTCAATAAATTTGGTTGTAAAAAATAATTAGGAAGCTCAAAGTAAATGAGCAACTTGTACCGAATGCCCTTTGGGGATAAATTAATATGGAATAATATTTAATTTTGTTACCAGTTCTCACTTTACCTAATTGAAGGCTATATTACCAAAAACATTCTGATTTATAGATGTTGTTTCGAAATGTTAATTTGTGAAACAGAAGGATTAAAGTTATTGCCATATATTTCTGAAACTAATTAAGCTTATTCAGTGCCGCAAGATAAACAAAGGGATTATAATTATTCCCATGTTGTATTTACACGTCATTCAATGGTAAATACACCACCATTGCTTTATATATGTAATATCTGTCCTGAAATTAAAATTACTAATTGAGACGGTTTGTCCATTTGAAAATTATTCTCAAACTCAAACGTTAAACATTAACTATTGATGAAATTAAACAATTCCTTAACGAATAATGCATGTCCAAGAAAAGAGAAAGTACATTGATTTTTGTCTGTGCTAATGTCAGAATCAACAGGATCTAAATAAACCGTTAGTGTATTATTATCGAGCAAGTGTATAATTTTTTGGATGAACAATTAGAATTACCGATTTATTCTAAACTTTTCATACCACAAGGTTTTGATATACTGAATGTTTGAAAACATTTCCAAAATTTTATTAATAATTTATTACAATAATCTCATTTAGTAAAAAAAAATAAAATAATAATAGCCTAATAAAATGGGTGAAATTAGAGCTATATTATAAATATCAATTATTTTTGTCAGTAGTGTTTTTACTTTATTTTAGAAAGTCTTTTTTCACTTTATACAATTCACATAAAAGCAAATATCTACAAAATAATGTACAATATAAAAGTCAATTATTTAAGAGTTGGAGTGATGTGAGGCTTTTAAATAGTAATAATTCCTGATTTAAATAACGAAAATACGTTAAAAGAATTCTGTACATTATACTACTTTATTTTGTTACTAAGTTGAAATTTCTGAAAATTTTACCGTCTCTCTGCTTGTATAACAGAGGAGCTTGTATCTTGGAGCAAGATATCGACCTCTAGAATGTTAATTTTTTCTAATATTTAAGACCAATACAATAACATTATGTATCATTAGAAGGTTAGATTTCAACATTGTTTTTACTCAAGAAAATAATTTCGATTTCATTCTATATACCTTTTCTAATTAAAGCGTTGTTGTTTATACTCTTACAATAATAATTAAGTTATAATTTGGTAATACTAATTATAAGCAACCAACGTATTTGTTGACTAAAGATAATTTAAAATACTGCAACTCGTTACACCACAACTCACAGATGAAGTGATGCGACATCTTGAGAGGATTAATGAGACGGTACGAGTTGACGAGACGTGCTTAGCTTACAAATTAGAGATTTCTCTACTAGTGGGTAGATACGCGATTTAAATTATTTTTAGTGACCAATAATATATTACATTTCATGAGCGTCAATAATTAAATTGCACAAAACTTTCTGAAATTGTTTATGCTATTATTTAAAAAAACATTTCTTCAAAGTTCAGGTAGATAATAATAATGTATCCCTTTCGGCAATCTGTAAAAGTCATTCAAAATGTGCAACTTTATGATTTAATAATTTCTTTTTCAAGATTTCTGAGTATTTGTATTATTTGATTACGTTCTTTTTCGTATGAAAATGAAAAAAATATATAATCTTCGTGTGTATAGTATAATAATTTATTTTTTCTCTATATAACTAATACTTATTATACAAGGTATTAAATAATGGTTTGTTTGAAATTTTATTTTTATTAACTTTTCATATTTTAATATATTCAATACATGTATTCCTCAGCTGGAATGAGTTACACTTGTGGACACATATATAATCAAAAAAATGAAACACAATGTTCCAGAAAAAATCACTTTATTTGTGTAATATAAATGGAAGACGACGTTTCAATGAAAAAATAAACATCCTCAGCTGTTACATGCACACCAACCCTACAGATAGTGAACAGAAGGTTTAGTGTACAGCAACTAAGAAAAATTGTGTATCAGCTAAACCCGCTTTTCAAGGTTTATAAAAATTGTTAGAATTTTGTTTAAGAGCGAATAATTTTCGTACCTTTTTATGATTTGTTAAATTGTTTTCTACATACATTAGAAAAACATAGATCTTATTAATATTCATTCAACAGATAAACAATATATTCATCAATGTATTTTAAAATTATTTTTTTATTTATTTATTTTATTTTATCTTTTACAATTAATAATAATATTACAATTTGTAAAACATATGAAACACACACACACACACACACACAAACAAAAAGAGAATAAATTATTGAGGGACTTAAAATAAATTGCAAACGAGCCTAGGGTAAATTTAAACATGTTAGATCACCCTGGTGTGGAATTGTTCACACAAATAGTCAGTCTCAGTTATGGTTTCAACATTAATTAAATAACCAGACTAATCAACTGTGATAAACACTAATACAAAGTTAAAATTACACTATTGAACATTACGATTAATAATTAAACAGCAAATGGCCGACCAACGCGTTAAGTGATTAGAATAAAATTATTTATACTACAAGCGGAATTAAATTATTATTTAGGCAAATTCGCGTGTGAGATATTTACTTAAAGCACTTTGCAGTTTCTAAACTCTTCTAAAATGAGGGTAGTCTCCAATTTTTTTAAGAAACATCAAAACTATAAAAATACTAATCACTGAATAAGCAGCTGTTATCATCTGTTTCTCGCAACACACTGAGTTAGAAATACTGCTATTCATAGGCTTGGCTAATGTACGATATCTCCGCATAACAGGCAATTCCGTTACGCCTTTTTTCTAGACGAATATAACCGGCGATGCATTTGAAATCACCATAGACACTCGAGCTTGCGACACAAAAGAGGTTCGGACATTGTCCCTGTCGATTGCGAGGTTGGTTGCAGAGTGGATTGTTTTCCATACACCTAACAACAATACGAAAACATATTTGATATAGAATTAAACAATGGCGACAACAGCAAAAACGGATAAAGGGATTCGGAGTCTTTTTACATGAGTGTTGACGGCAAGTTTCTCTAGTTGAAATTGAAAAATAGTAACCTGTAATTGGAGATTCTTACCTCTATCTTAAAAAAAAAAAAAAACAAAAAAAAAACAGCAACAATGAAAGGAAATTAAAGTAGTAAAGAGTACGTAATTTAATAGTTAAAAAAAGGGAAAAGAGGATTCGTCCACAACACATGTACATGCAAAAATACATAGAAGATACAATGTCATGTGTTCGACAATATGGTAGTTCAGATTTGTTCATTGCATACACATGTGATGTGACTGAGATCAAAGAAATTCTATTGTACGGTGAATCTTTAATAGATCGCCATGAGATTACTACACGGATGTTCAAGCAAATATTGAAATCATTAATGAATGTCATTTTAAACATGTGTTCAGGAAAACATATTGCTAGATGTTTTCTATTGAATGGCAAACAATTAAATTACCAATTGCCCATATATTTATTTGGTTGATCAGTAAAATTACACCCAACGAGATTGATAACAAAAAATATGACTCATGGTCCATGTGGTGTTCACAATATGAACTCACCATTTATAGCTAAAATTGTCACATATTCGCCAATATTACATAAAAAGTTCATAGCACCCATCAATATAGAATGCTGCAATTCAATAAAATGTATCAAATACACTTACTTCCAAATAACGCCAACAAAAGAAGCGATATGGCGGTTTTGGAGTATCTTGTGAGATCGATTGATGGAATCAAACAGTATAAAATTGTTCTGTATATTATTAGTTGCAATGAAGCAAGGTAAAGTATTCTATCATTTCCAACTCATGAAAGATACCCAACAGTTGTTCTTTTGGCAGTTCATCTATAAAATGTTTAACGAATATATTTCACAACAGAAAATGTACTCGAAAGATTAGCAAAACCACCATCAAACATTATTTCCTGTATTTTTTCAATATACCGAAATGATACATTTGCCGGCACATTGGTATATTCAGTCATACCAACATGTGACGTTAGGAATGCATAAAAAAAGTTAATTCCAAAAACGCCGACAAGGGAAAAAGTTAATAGTCAAGAAAATTTATTTTTAACAGATGTTTTGGGAAGACTATATTATACTGTTCATCCAAACCAGACAGAAGGTTATTGTACCATTTTTATTGGTCAACGTTAGTAGACCTACATCAATCCAAAATTTAAGAACAGTTGTTGATAGTAGTTTGTGCGCAACATATTGAGAAGCATGTCAAAAATTTAAATGAACTAAAAACAATGCACAATGGGATAGTTTACTAACTAATTACACAAAGTTTTCCCGTCTAAATCAAATACCCACTTTATTTTCATTCTTACTAATCAACATGTTCACCAACAAATCCAAAAGAATTATGGGGAAAATTAAAGATTTTATGACTGAATACATATTGCATTAACTTCGAATAAGATATTTTACAGGTATCGTACAATTACAATATTAAATACAGACAATAATTGTTTGGTAGTAGTTAATAGAGTATTTTCACAATTGGAAATGACATCTACTAATCGTTATCAAACTAATGACATATATCGTACTAAATGTTAATGTAAAAACAATACAAAATCATCGACATCAATGAATGAAATATGTTTGTAATATTAAATGTTCAAATATTGCTTCAAGTGGAAAAATACGTTTATCATACGATAGACTAGTAAAAAAATGATTGAAGTGGTCAAATGTATATCTTCGATGGGCCAAGTGGCACAAGAAAAACAATTATAATTCAATGATACCGACACAAAATAATATATGGTATAATACCTACTAGATATTATATATATCTATATATATATATATATATACACCTTATGCTATGGAGTTTAATTTACGTTCAGTAATAGTTATTTTTTCAAAGTAAAACAAGCCTTTAATGGGAATTTAAAAACATTTTATTTAAATAATATTACAAACGTAACCGACATCTGAATATTAATAAAGAAAAAAAAGAACAAAATTTTCCTGTTGAAGAAAAACGGTGATTTATCAATTTTTATAGTAGTGGAAGATTTAATTTAAAATTGTTAATATATGGAATATAAATTTTGATGTTATAACTTATTAAGACCCGAATAAATACTTACATTATTTTTTTTTATCATTAACATATTGGGGGAATGACAACTTAGATTATCAGTGTCCTACCCAGGGTCATACCCAGGGTAATGTTTTCCCTTTTATGCTCTTATAGTATAGAGTATTATTATTTCCTCACACGTTTTATAGTTTGGTTGAATAATATCTGAGTAAAATATTTACCCTTATGTATCGGCGATGAATAAACACTGAACATGACTTATGAGATATTTTAAAATTGAATATAAATTGAACGTAATTTTTCACAATTATATCCTTTATTAAATATAACAACATCTTCATCTATAGTGTTAAATGAGCTACAATAATGAAAATATAACTCCTGTTTAGCTAAAGCTGAATTAAAGGTTATTAAAGTAGGTCATGAGATAATTGAAGATGGCAAAATTCTCGTAAAAAGAATTAAATTATTAATAAATGTGGGAAATTAATTTATGAGAAATTGTTTAAATCAAACATTATTTTTATATTTTATTTTAAAATAAAAATATTTAACTTTTATATATCATATTATTCACTACTATAAAAATAATCACGATATCTTAACTTCCATTTCAATTTGGAATTAGACAATTATAACAATTTTACAATAGCTTCAAATTTTACAACTGATACACAGTCGCTGGTTAGTCGTGCACGATGAATTTGACAATAATTCCTAGCTTGGAAATAGGAGTAGATTTATGTAAAATAAACCTCATAGTTTGTTTATCGCAGATTTATTGTTATTGCGTGTGTAGTTATAATTACAACAGAAAGGTTTATGGTGCGTATTGTTATTCGATAAATTAGCAATACAGTATACCAGCAGGGTTGTTTTGTTGGATGAGTGCGTGCTTAATGTTGTTTAACTGTACATTCCAAATTACATTTAAGTATTTAACATATAGTAATAGAAAATGTATTTAAAATGGTTTTGTACAATTCTGTATATAATCTCAAAAATATATTTTATAGTACCAGTCCTCTGTATTCCCACTAACTTCATTGTTTAAAGTGAGGAATTAGAACTGCAATTGTATTTCAAATATAAGGTTTATTTGTGTTAGTTTTATTCATTACTGATAAATATGTCTTACCTTAAACAATATAAACAAATTAACACATTTGAAATAAAAAGTTTTTAAAATATTTAAATATCGGTTTATCTATGAAATTTAGCCTCGTCGTAAGTAATGATAAAAAATAAATTGTATACGATTTAAATATCAGAATATACCAACAAAATAAAAAAGATTTTTAAATCTTAAACATATTTGTATCTGATTTGGAGACAATAATTGTTGTTGTTAAATAACAGAAGCAAAATAAGATAATTACACAGAAATGTATCGTACTTTTAACTTAAAACTTTTTGTATTTTAAAAAGATGTTTCTCGTAAGCAATATTATTGTTTGTACTTTGGTCCTAGCATATTTATATTGGCAAAATCATAGTAAAATAATAACACATTGTACAATATTGTTAATACTGTAGAAAATTCCAATCTGTAATAAACAATATAAATTAACGAAACCACATACATTTATCAAACGTATGGATATTGATAAAGGTTTTGTTTTTAAAAAAATACATATTTAAAAGATTTCTTTACATTTTATATTAAAAGGATTTGCAACCAGAATTAGAAATTGAATTATTGTGACATTACGTTCGAAAAAGAGTTTAAAACAACCATGAGTTTAAAATATTTGGTCAGTTAAATACAGTAGTTTATATTCAGAAGCTATTGTGCGATAGAGAAATTACTGTACATGCGGAAAATATTAATATTTACAATTCCCAACAACTAGTGAATGTATTAAAATTATTCTCATCATACACAAACATTCTAAAAACAAAAATAATTGCTATAGTGCGTAACTGTAATATTCTAAATACAATATAAACTTGTTTCTGTTTTCCAAAAATGTAGTTAAAATTATTGTTTAAAGGGAATTTATACAACAAAGCAAAGTTAGCGAAGTAGAAAATAACAACACAGAAATGTTAACAATTATTACAAATATCAACTCAAACATGTCACTTGTACAGTACATGTGTAGATTAGTTTTCGTTTAAAATTAATTTGCAAGTTAAATTGGTTTTTGAAATAATAATATGTTGAATACTTTGTCCATCTTAAGTAATGTTGATTGTTAGCAAAATAATTACAACGTAGAGAACCTTGGACCATTAAGAACTAACAATGGTGGTGCCATTTCAGTAACGTCGTGTAATAAGTGCTTCTTTTTCACTCGTATGTGTAAGTGCGCATATGGGGTCCTTTATTTGAAACACTGGAAAATTATTTTCAACCAAATTCAAATCCCATGTGAGACAAGTTTTTTTTTTTTTTTTTCATTCGCATTTATTTATTTACCTGTGTCACATTTAAAATGAAACCTGGTAAAAGAATGTTCTCTTTTTTTAATAACGCTTAATTAAAGCGAACTATATTTGCCTTTGAGGTCATTTGTTCATACTAATAAATACTATTTAAATAAATAGATTTACTAAAGGTCATTTGCCAAATAGGGTGATTGTATAATATAATGGTTGTTGAACCATAACTTTCATATTTTTACGTTTTACAAGAACACAAAAGAAACATATAGATCAATAATTTTATGATGAATAAAATAAATATGTAAATTGAACTTGGCGATCTGGGGGTAAATTATTGTTGGCAAACATTTTTTCTTGTTAAAAGGGGATTTGATCGAAACAAAAGTATGTTTTAGTGTCTTGAGTTTAATATCAAACTCGATAGTTGTAATAAATAAACATATTTGGTTATGTACACAAAACAGATTTTTACTAATCTTATTAAATTTGAAAGAAGATATTTTATTTTGTGGCCACGGAACAATAAAATATATTATTAAAACAAAATTAATCATTTCTAGAAGATCTGTCTCAAAATTGGATTACCAATTTTATTCAATCATATCTGAGCAGTATTTTACTTTGATTTCATCAGAACTTGATTAAAATATATTTATTTATTTAACCCAATATTGTTTTACGGTGTTACGATTATTGATAGAGATATGATATTTTTTATTTAACTTCACCAACGATTCTCTGATATAGGATATATACAAAGGCATATATAAATTCTTAATGTAATTTACAAGTTCTATCAGACAATGTATTATTGGTACCAAAGTAAATAAAATATTTATTAAATACAGTGCCTATAATTTGTCAAAATGTTATACATGCCTTATTTAAAAACACTAATAAATATACAGCGATTTAAATACAAAATTACAAAACCCCATAAAATAAAATTCTGCTTTGGAAAATTTAAAATTCATGAAGTAGTGTCTTAAATAAAGCATGTGGAATGAAATCTCAAACTATAGTAAAACAAGTTTCCAACTATTTAACCTCGGACAAAGAAAATATTAAAAAGGTATCAAATAGATGTGAGACCAGGACTATACCATAATAAAATTTTATTACAAACTGAATTGATATTATAATAAATCATTTTTATGATAAACTATATGTTAGTTGTCATAATTACAAAATGTATTCTTAATACCGACAACAAAATTTTGTTTTGGAAAATGTTAACTTAATTATTTCGCTTATTAAGACAATTAAAATTAATGCTAAAACTTTCCAATATTTTAATAGACATTCATCAATATTTTAAAATAAAATTTCAAGAATTTAAGAGTTTGCCTAAGTTATTATTGTAATTCAAAGTGATTTTCATTCATAATAAATTAGATTAAAGTGTTCTATAGACAATAGAATATGATCATTGCTCTGGAATGCAAGTAATTTGAACTATTAATAATAAAAAATAAAAAAATTTAAAAAATTTTTAAAAACAATGTCCATAGCAAATTTAATTGACTTTCACTCCTTTACTCGTCATATTTACAATTAATAACTTCTAAGTTCATGTTTATATGAATATAAATTTTAAAAAGAATTGTAAATTTAAAAAAATCACTAATTATAAGTTAGTCTACTCAATTTTCTGTTGTACAAATTCCATATTAGAAAACGTTTTTGAGTATCCACTAAACTAATTTACCCAATAATAAAAATATGATTGTCGATGTATGTAAAAAAAATATTTTGATGAAAGGGCAGCGTGTAATCAAATTGTTACAAAACGTTTAAAAGTAAAAACATTAAAAAAAAAATCTATGTTTAAATAAAATAATTAAAATATGTCATTTAATTCGGAACATATCTACTGTGCTACTGAGGGTTATGTGAAGATTCCCTGTCAAGAAAGGGTTCGAATTTATATTAAAATTTAAAAATAATCTTGAACTCAATAAAATGGATGTGAACAAAATCTAGGAGTCATTTCATTTTCTGGTGTTTATGCAAAGTTTATTTAATCTGCACAAAAATATGTCAAATTAAAATAAACATAGAATACAAAATTAAAGTTAAAACAATTAAACCTAATGGATAAAGATATGTGTTACAGGACGTGTTTAACTATTTATTATAAGATGACAAATGCAGAGTTACTTTATAGAAAACTGTTTTGAGTAATGAACTTAAGAAATAATAAGAAAATAATATCTCTTCATTAAAAACAATTTTTAAAATATTTTAATTTGCAATAAAATAAGATATCTAGTTTTGCAACTATTATTCTATCAAAATAGTTTACACCTAATCCATCCATTATTAATTAACTAAGTTTTTTAATTGAAAATTAAAGTACCAGTTTTTACAAAAAAAAATACCGGAATTAACATTACGCTAAACTCATTTCTATTAGATTTGTTAAAAAATATGTAATCTACAACTATAATTTTCTATACAATAATATTTCATGTGAAAAATATACGACCTAGACTGGGAATCGAACCCAGGACCTTTGGCTTTACGCGCCAATGCTCTACCAAAGGTCCTGAGTTCGATTCCCAGTCTAGGTCGTATATTTTTCACTTGAAATATTATTGTATTTTCAATACCTGCTAAGTACAAAATCGTATAAGCGGAAAAATTAATAAATTTAATTTATAATTTACTAATTCAATAATAACAATATGATTTCCTTATATTCAATAATTGGTGTAAGTTAAGTAGTCTCATTATTCAAACGTTTAATAATGAAGTAAACTAACGTAGTTGTAGAAATTACTTATTATTGTTCAATTTAGTTATTCAAACATCACGGATCATATTAAACCTAACTTATTATAATCCTAATTTTCAACTCACTCGAAACTTATTGTCACCAAACACATAGTTTACATTAGGCAGTATGGTAAACGCACTTCAATAGTTTTTCACCTATCGTAGGAAGCGAATAACAGTGATATTGAACTGTAGTTCCTTAAAACTATTTATATCTATTTTAAAATATAGGAAAAATTATTGCCTCTGTCATAAGTTTTGAGAAAACTCTACTTCCCATAATTATATGAAAAATATATGGTGCAATATGACAATACCTTTGTATTATTCCGTAGAACGTATTGGTTCGGTAATGTTTTGAATTATGCTATTATTCAGTAAATAGAATCAGTTTCAGAAAAATTCCGTTTTGTTTACATATATATATATATATATATATATATATATATATATATATATATATATAGTTTATGTTAGACCGTAAAAGAGTGGTCTAAATATATAAAAAAATACAACAGTGATCGCCACAAAACTTAATTTGATTTAACTACGACATAAACGAAGTTGAAAATCTCGTAAAGTTTCGATATTCACCGTCGAGCTGGAAATTTAATTTAACTCAAAGTCATATTCTCTCGACAAATACAACAAACTAAGTTTAAATTGGAAACAAGAAGACTAAATCCCTGTCATTCAACCCAACCCATCTGTTATTTAAGATCTGATGTCATAAGATTTTGACTTTACTGTTGGCATAAAGATACAAATCAATATTTTATTTTCAAAGAATCATTTGAAATATGTAAATCAATATTTTATATTCAAAGTATCATTTGAAATAAAATATTGATATTAATAATTTATAATCATTGTTTTAATACTCCAACTACGGTAATATGTATTTTATTCCATTTTCTTATTCATGACTTATTATATTTTTTATTGTAACCCTGTCCTTATTTAGATCATTGTTTGAAGTACTCGTTAAAAGGTCATCTGTAGTAATACCGTGGCATACATTATGACCGTATATTATGTATAAATTTCCTTTATTAATTGCACAAACAAATTAAATTATTATAAAGAAAGGCTAAGCTTGAAATATTTTGAAACTATAAATGAGGAAATTTAATAGTTTTTCATTGCAATACTTGTCTTTATATGAAATACATAATACATAAACTACTGAAAATGTCCTAATCTTTAAGTTAGAGTACAATACTGAATGTTAGGACAAATTACGGACTGTGGGGACAAAAATAATTATAAGCTTTTTAAGGCAGAAAGGAAACAGTGATTTATATGTGTAACACCTATGATTTATATATGATCTATCTGTAGAAAACAAGGCTTTGTTTTAGCTTTGGTAGATTTCTTAACTCCTTTCTCCTCCCAGTTGGCATATTGTTTCCGACAGTTAGTTGTCCGGTGACTGTGGTTGGGAACAGACCTATTTTGGTTGGTATTTTCAGCTGCTGTGTACTCCGTTCATGATCTCTTTTGACTTTTGGTTTCCTGACGACATGAAGTCTCATTTTAGTTTTTTTCACCTTTCAGGGATTGTCCCTGGTGTTTTTTTTTTTTTTTTTTTTTGAACATATACCTAGACATTTAGGCGTGTGTTCTGTCTACATGTTTTAGTTTGTAAGTTAGGCACTTGATAACGGAGGTTTATTGATACTCTAGAAACGTCGTGTATTGTTTCTCACACCCAAATAATGGCAACAAACAATATTATTAATACAAATATTCCATCTTTAATTAATAATTTAAAAAATAAAATTTGGTAGATACTTACCGATTGCTAATGTCCCTACAAATGTGTATAAATACTCATATTTAATTATGTCTGAAATATTGCTACACATAGATTCTATAAGAAAATTTTATTCCTTCTTCCTATTCATTAAATAAATATACTATCTTTTCTACAATAAGGTCGTGTAGTAAGTGTAGATTTGACGTTTCTTTTCTGTCATTCAACTAATTTATAATTTTTTATGTCCTTTAGTCACCGTTTCATGCAATTACTTTTTTTTCACTGCTTTAGTTTATTTTGTCAATATATGTAGTGCTACTACCAAGTTGGTTTACTCTTTCAATTGCCTTGTTACTCGTTATACCTCTGTACCCTAACTATCAGCTGATTTTTTTATTTATTTTGTGGGCATGTTCTAATGTTTTGTAATCTGAATTCGATGAGTGAAACAAGTGTTTCAGGTCATTAGAAAGCTGCAATTTGTCATGTTTGAAGAAATATACGTATTTCTATTTAGTTAACATTATTAATATATTGTACTTTCAGTTTATAAATCATAAGTGTTCTATAAGGGGTTTTAAATCAAACTCGTAAGAAGTTTATTATAGGGAATTATCAGTGGGTATGTGGTAGAGAAAATAAAAACACCATTACTGTTCCTAGTGTGATTTGGACAAAGTCTACAGCTCAAATTCAAATTGAAGTTGAATGGAAAAATCGTCCACCCGCTGGAATTTCTTTCATCAATTCCTCAGGAGAAATCATTTTTCCTTTTATTCCATTTAGTGGCAAGTAAAACAAACAAATTCTTCTTCCATACAGAAATCAGTTTTTATAATATGTCAAAGGGGCTAATTCAAGTAATTTAGTAAACGGAAAATATTTACAGTGAACTTCCATTGAATTATTATTTAACACTCTAGAGCTATTAAATATTCTCGTCCTAGATAATACTTATATTTCAATTAACTAAATAATTACATTTAATTTTAATTATAAACAAAACACATAAATGATTTTTTTTATTATAATATTTATTACTGAATATAAATTACTATTTGTTATATCATTACAATATTTTGAAAAATATTCTAAGAAATGTCTTATAAGAGCTAATTCAAAAGGATTAAAGTTATTAATTTAAAATATAATAAAACTTAAGTCATTCTATTAAATTAGTAGTAGAAGAAGAAGCAAATACTGAAAAGAACGAGAATATGAGTACTTTTTTGTTTTGTTTACATTATTACAGTTAAAGGTTCTGTAAAAACAATCAACATACTGTATATAAAATATCAAATAAACTATATTTACTCTTGGTAAAATATTATACAGAAGTGCGAATCAACAATAGCTAAGAAATAAATCTGTTTGCTTAAATTTATTTAGTTTTTCTCAATTTTTCCCGAGAGCTGTCAAGTCAGTAATTCTTTTAGGTACCTTTTTCCTTTATGTCCTTTTTATTAATAATTATGTACTAAATATTCAGTAAAATAAGGTAAATATTTAAAAATCAAACATAAAAAATATGAAGTACTTCAGTGTTCATAAGATGGATAAAGTAAGCCCAGGTTGAAACATTAAGCATAAACATGTGTTACAAACAAATTGAGGTGGTACATATTGTAAACTTCTCTCCGAAGCAGATAATTTATGATATTTGAATGTAAAATTTAGAGGTATTAAAGACAACAATATGTGTAATATTCAACAAATTAATGTAACAAAAATTAAATATAAATTTTATAACTTTGTTATTTTTCGGCCAAGTAAAGCAACGTTGGCATGGTTTTATTTACCTTTGTATCATTGTTAAAATTTGGAAACAAATCTCACGTTGTAAATAGTGAGGGCGGTATTTTTAACATGAAGTCTAATTACCGCCTCAATATGTTTGTTTCTTGACCTAAAAAATTACTGAATAAAGAAAAAAAATTATCCTAACCCGTCATTTGAGTAGTTGAATTAATTTATACTCGCTACTTTCAAATACCATTGGTTTATATTTGTGTAATAAAAATTCTATTTTGGATTCAGTTCTTGTATGAGAGGTTTTACAAATAATAGTCAGAATCAAACATAAATATACTTTAATGGGGACATACATACTATTAATGCAACAGAAAAATACTTTTCTTAACAATAAACAAATATTTGCCACAAAACAAAATTTATAAAAATTAAAGTAATAATGTGCCAGTTTTCTCATAGTTATTAATCCTCTATTACAATATGTTGAATTAAATGAACAATCAATGGTAAAAGTTAATCAATAATAACTAAATTATACGTGTTTAAAAAAATAAATAAAACCTCACGTCAGGGTTCTTTGTTATTATTCCAGACTGCTAGGGCAGAAAATACAATACACCAAATAATTTAAGCACATTTCTATGTACATATCTCGACATTTCTCTCTAGTGTAACGTTATAAGCATTTATTTTGTTACATAAAGGGCGTTTTCATTATTCAAAAATTGAGACAAATTAAATGTATTAAAATGAGAATAATGAATCTTTATACTATAACTCTTTCAATTCTGAATAAAATTCCATGTGTTGTCACTGAACGTTTAAAAAAAAAATTTGTTTGAAAAGGTAAATTTTCTACTTATTTGCATAGACAATAGTCATTACTCAAAACAAAAACCAAACGTTTTCACTCTCAGTTAGAAAAAAAAGAAATTACAATTTTGTCATCGACTATACGTATGTTGTCTCTATACATATTCTAACGCTAATGTATAGATAAATGTGAATTTTATACTTTATGTAAAGAAAATAACTTACATCTAGGAAATTATTAAACTGATTTAAAATGGTCTCATTTATAATTTATTCAAGTACCAATTTCGTCACTAAAAATAAATGTTGTCACTGAACATTTAAAGTAAATGCGAAAAATGTGTTGAAAAAATTTGTTTTGTATTACAGTTCCAGACTTCTATGGTTATGACCATAGAACGACAAATCCAACTTTAAAAAGTATGATAAAAATTATCAAAATAACAGACCCACATAGAAAAAAAACTGTATACAAATCTGAACACCTTTTCTATAATTATTTGGAAAGACATACACAAAATAACACTGTACATTTATGAAACTTTAATAAATGTTAAGTTCTCATACTCCGAAGTACAACAGAGTTTTATTCATTCTGCAAGACATCCGCATTCCCTTAATTGACAATTCATGTTGTCATGGTAAAATAATAATTTTCAAATGCTTACTCTACTTAAAATTACATGGGTTTTAAATTAAAAACAATGTGGTAAACAACAAATAACTATAAATAGTTTTTACTTGAAATCACTATATAATATACAACGGACTATTGCTGATGAAAAAAATGAAATAAAAAATATACTTGTTTAGCAAAGCCATAAATCACACGGAATAATCAATTATATTCATTACAGAATTAAGTAAATTTGTTTATAATAAATCAACTGAGTTCTTTTAATGAATCCCATATTAACTCTGTAAGGTTTAGTATATTAGACACAAGTGATCTCTTTGGAGTGAGATTTAGAATATCTTACTGGGTAACACTTAAGACATATGAAAGAAAATATGTAATCAAATTCTTATATTAGAGAGGAATAATTGTGTATTGTGTATTGCACATTTAATTAATTTTAATATATGGGAAATAATGATTATGTTTTTTTAGTTACTCTATTAATATGTTATTGGAATATCACAACCAGACGACTATAAATACAATACTTTGGGCCGTTTCGGCATGTTTGTTTATTATTCATTTGTACAGTTTTTGTTACTTAACTAGTATACCAAAAATTGTTTCCTTTTTTTTATTCAAAAGCATTATCAAATAATAAATTATTATATTATCTACTTTTCTATGCGTTTCATTACTTATGTATTGGTTCATAGCTGAAACAAATTATATATGCTCTAACCAAAACATAAATGATAATAATAAACTTATAATTATTATGCGTTTAAATGATTCAGTTTTTATCAAATAATAATATACTAGCAGTTTAATTTAAACTAGCAGGTTCTTTCTATGATTTTGTAAAAGTGTTAACTGAAAATACAGAAAATATTTTTTCTCTAGACTCAAAGAACACAAATCCTTTAGTAAACGTATATACTCTTATTTTACATGCATCTAACACTGGAAATCACTCTTCTGTTATAAAGTAAATACTTTTAAATAAAACATTACAAAAAAATCAATTGCAAATTTTACTGTCAACCATAAACCCATGACAATATTTTGTTGCTCTGTTGCATTCGTGGTTTCGCCTTGAGATAACATTAAACAACTTCTAAAAATTTTAACATTTTCTGAAGTTATTATATAAAATAAAGGAAATATTAATATGGATTATTTATCATGTACGACACCATACAATGGCAACGGCAGAAAACACGCAATATAAAATGCAGTATCATGAATCTTATTATTATCCAGTATCCTTCATATTATAACTGGTTTTTATGTGACTCTGCTGAATTTGTTAAAAATTAATTTTCAAACCTGATTGTGAATTATGACTTATGTACTATATCAATAATAATTAAACTATTAAAATATTAAGTGTGTTTTTAATTCTAATGTTATCTTAGTAATTAAAAATAAATAATATGGCACATTGTACATTAATTATACTCTTGTCTAGTTCCATTTGCCATAGCATTGATATTATTTTATGTGATATATGAGGTTAACGTAATTGTAAGAAATTGATATTTTGAGGAAAATATAAATCAATAACCATAATCATATTTATATACATCTCGTGAAATATATTGTAAAATTTAAAACAACCAAATTATTTAAGCTATTTATTTCGTATACAACTTTTAAAAATATTAACATAAATATAGTTTATAACCCTATATTTATTTACAAAAAAATTATCATTGCACAATTATTTATGAAAAAAAAATAGATTTTGGTGTCACATGAATTTTTTTATTTCAAAAAATGATTATATGTAACGTAAAGTTTAACTTTAAACTTTTTTTTTGAGTTTTATAAATATTAAAATAATTTTTAACATATATACCTAACGCAATTACCAGGTACCAAGAATAATTATAAACATCTGTTTATTGCCAGTTGTAGATGGTACGTATTTTAGAGTTTCGTTGTAAAAAAGTGTTTTTGTTTATGTAGTAGTACAAAGTCTAAAGAAGTTATTACTGTACAAACATTAAGGGGCTGCTATTTAATCCATATTAGGGGTCTTTATATAGTCACATGAAACAAATGTACTTTTACAAACCCAAGCGATTACAAACACATATATACATACTACACACAAATATATATAGTAACTAATATTAAATTTTATACAATTTGAAAAATTATGGACGATACCATATAAAATCAAGCAAGAATAATAGACATAAGGAGATAAAAGTTTAAATATATACAGATGTTTAATTTACAAATTTATCACTTACTTTTAGCAAATGTTATCAAAACAATTTCTAAATTATTTGTTTTTATGAATATAGTCAATAATAAAGATGAATCGAGCATCTGCCATATTGATTAACATAAATATATTTTTAACATTTTTAATATATATAAATATATTTTAACATTTAAAATAAAAGAACAAAAACCAATAAGAAGGGCGGACGGAAATGTAAAATATCTCCTCCCCTCCCTGTTCCCACCATAACTTAAATGATAAACTGATAAAAAAGTCCTGCAACTTAATGATGTCGTAGATCCAGAAAGAATAACAAAGGTGTAACCTGGGTGTTTTGTTGACTGGGTGTCTAGAAAAGTTAAACTCATTATTAAACCTTAACAACTAAAGAAAATTGTAAATGACAACGAGTAATGAAGTAGTTAACAATGGAAGAGGGGTTATTAATATACACAACATGATTTAGCATTACGAAAATGAAAAATGTGTTTATTATAATATGATATTTTTAAAATTTATTTTATTTATTTATTTTAACTTTCAATGTATTTATTGAAAGTTAAAATTTATGAATGACATATGTTTATGTCATTCACTTAGGGGCCTACATTTGTCTTTAATATATAAATATTACGCAGAAGTTTATTTGGTTGTAATGTAGTGTTTATAAAGAGGTAAAATATTTACTACAGATTGAACAAAATAAAAACAATATCATACCTAATACTTAACTATAAACTCGAAAATACTCTCTTTTACGAGATAAGATTTAACTTGATCAAGTTCAAAGTACTGAAAGAACCTGGAGTGTGGTAAGCCAACAAATCTTCAAGACAAATTGACAAAGCTTTACGACTTTACAAAGACTATTAAAGTGTTGTAGGAATGTAGGAATTGTTAGAGAAGCTTTTTTTATTAAATCAGATATAGATATATTTTATTAAAGACTTTTCTATAAACATCACTATCAATATTTTTATGTTTATAATTTTCCATCATATATTATTTATCGACAAGCGTAACTTATTTTGCAGCTGTTGAAATAATTTTCATAACTCGGAATTGAATTATTTAGGAAATTTATATATTACTCTATGTTGGACTGACATATGCATTGTGTTCACAGTCTGTCTGCCACTGTAAGAAATGATTCAATTCATAATTTACTTTTTAAGATTTTAATTCATAAAAAGATTAGTTGTGTGATTCTGTGCAAGAAAATTTAATGAATATCCAAACCCATTAACAAGAATTGAACTTAAAAGGTCATGAGGGTCTAATATATATAATGATATACTTTCAGATATCCTGCTCGACTTGGTTCAACAATTCCATTTTAAAATTTATGTTATTAAATTACGTTCAAACTTTAATTTAGTCATCAGCAATAAGTGTAAAACATGAACCATATTCCCAGAACCACTTACATATATATTGTAAACAAAGATTTATTCTTCTTACTATTTCGTATGAATAATTAACGAAGAAGTAATTTGAAATTAAATTATTGTTTTAAATTTAAAGCTCTCTTTACTCATAAACATGTTTTTGAATATGAAATAAACATCTCCAACAAAGGACAAATTCTCTTGGCTGTAAAGTTTTGTTTACATATATATATATATATATATATATATATATCTATCTTATAAGAGTAAAGTATATATAAAAGTAGGCTTTGTATTACAAGAATAGCTCAGAATTACTGTTTATAAAAATGTTCTTTCAAATAATTAGTAGTTCAGAGGGTTGTAAGTATCCAAATAACACTAACTTCAGTCTGGGCCAAAGTGCAGAGTACTCTCTGTTGACGGAACGCGTCCTGAACGACCAGGTTGTAGCCAATATAGCTATTTTGCAACCCTTATAATCAAGAACAGTCCTACTATATTAATTACAATATATTACAATATCATAAATGTTTCATTATTATTTTTTTTGTAATAATTGTAATGATCAATAAGGGAATGTAATATTTTTAATAATTGTATTTTGTAAAAGATATTATTTATTTTCGATGAGCATAGTATATAATATATAAGTTACCTTATATGGGCCCCGCCGTGTGACTTCTTTCTGATATAATCTTAATCGTTTCGGAGCTTATAATCCATCTTCAGAGTTTATCCCTCAATATCGTCACACATTACAGTTTAACATCAAAGAAAAACATATAATAGTTAACACTATTATATAAAAACACAGCTATATAAAAACATTCCAACACACACGGTGCTCATCGTTTCAATGCCGTTGAAAAACTCTGTATCACATTTTTTTAATTACAACAAAAAAATATGTTAGCAGAAATGGAATGACAACATGAATTAACATTTAAACCTTACCTTTACGGGGAATTAATAGCACTACCGCATAACAGAAACATCAAATATATAGAAATGTAATTAATTTTGGCCCATTATTATGAACAATTTGCTTCTGATATTTTACCAAAACCGAATTACTTAAACATAAATAAATTTACTTGATTGTTTTACGCTTATAAAATAAAAACTATGTCATCATCATACTGAAAAAAAAATTTCCTAATGGAATAAATACATGTGTCTTCTAAATTAAAAACAAAAGTAAACATATACTACATATATTATATGTATGTATGTATGTATGTATGTATGTATGTATGTATGTATGTATGTATGTATGTATGTATGTATGTATGTATGTATGTATGTATGTATGTATGTATGTATGTATGTATGTATGTATGTATGTATGTATGTATGTATGTATGTATGTATGTATGTATGTATGTATGTATGTATGTATGTATGTATGTATGTATGTATGTATGTATGTATGTATGTATGTATGTATGTATGTATGTATGTATGTTTGTATGTATGTATGTATAAATGTATGTATATATATATATATATATTAAATTTTTCAAATAATAAAATCTTATCTAATTTAAATTTTCAACAAAATTGATTATTTTATACATTTTAGGGGTAGAATTTCATGTAATAAAACAAAATTATCATTTATATACATATTTAACCACTTCAATAAGCCTTAATAGTAGTTAAAAATAATATTTATTTATTGCTGTAATGATACAGTACTTCACTTTGAGAATACAATAAAACAGTTCTTTTGATATTGGTTAAATATATTAAATTAACGCAGACTACGTTCCTTTCAAATAAATGCTCTGGCTGAAGGTATGGCTGAAGAGTTAATATAGGAGAATGTTAAATTAAAAACTATAGAAGTTAAAGTCTACGTAACAGAGTCTAGTGTGAATATATATTACTTCACATAAACACTCTTTTAGACATTATAAGCCCTATCATTGTGTTATTTACTAAGAAAATGAAAAATATATAAAAGAGAATTTCACGATTGAACACGTAATTAAATCTTTTTTTCTTCAGTTTCTATGGTTGTATATATATATATATATATATGCCTATAGCGATGAAAAACATGTAATGTAATTAATTTTCAGTTAGAGCAATTTAGTTTTTGGTGCAATTATAGTCGTTGGATGTTTTACAAATCTTTGAATACCATATAATGTTTTGGCCGAAATAAAATAACTTATTTTCCAATGCAATAAGAATGAATTACGTGCTTTATTTAACCCTCGAAAGCTCTATTATAAAGGTCTACCAAAACATGAATCATTATTTTAAAAAAAATATCTATTTGTATTTCTACAAAATATTTTGAATCTACAAAATATTGGCAGTATAGACGCATTATAGTTTATACGATTAATGAATACAAAATTATAAGTTTTCAATCGAACAAATTTGATCACAGTTATAAGACATTGCTAATGTATTTAGTAATGAAATATCGTTTCAAAAAAATTACATCTTGTATCACTCTGTATTATAACATTCTTAAAAGTATATTTGCATTAAAGAAACAAATAATCCATTTTGTTCCATCAATCCTTTTTTGAAGTTTGTTAGAGTATTTTAAATATTATTAGTGATGAAATGTAATAATTATAACATCTTAATTTTTATCTTATGTAATAAGTCATAAAGGTCTTAACACTTATAGAGATACTTCATTATCTTTCATTTATGGTAGTTAATAATGCGTAAATATAAATTGATCTGACTGGTAAGCTGTTCAGTAAACTTAAATAATATCGTCATGTATGAGGATAGACTTTATTTCTACTTGTAAAATTAGTTTCTTTCGTTAGTATATTAGTAAGTAACAATAGTATATGTTTTAATTCTACAAAGAATGTGGAGGAAAATTTTATATTTATAATAAAACAACATTCTGATAATGGTGTTCCATCTTATATGATAATAATTTACATGCAACTATGTTGTTATTAAAAAAGAATCAATCATTTTATATTTATTAACATGTATTTTTACAACTAAAATATAAAAGTGTATTCTAGTAATTTTTAACCTAGTTTATTTTATTTTTTAAATATGGCAGTATCTATGGTCTTAGCCTAAAGCATAAATTTCAGACAATAGTATATTATTAGGTTGGATTATAATATGTTCAAGAAAGAGGGAAAGAGACAACGCAATTCTACGAGTGTCTAATAAATGAAGCAGTGGAGTAAGAACTACAATATTGGCTTAGCAGTGAACTCTTGTCGTTTATAGTCCCTGTGGTATATACAAATGTACAACGGTGTTATGTTTTAACTTCAAAGTAACAAACATGGAGCACTTATTTGAATACAAAAAAACATCATATTATTTGTAAGTTACTGTTTTTGAACTAGGCCAACAACAAATTAATGTTTGTTTTACTTGTAGATATATTCATGGGATTCATTCTTTAATTTGTAAATTAGTAGTAAGACAAGTAATAACATGTACGAAATTATTAATATTGGTAATGACAACATTTTGATCAGATGTATGCATTACTAAATTACATAATATCATGTAACAAATCTGAACTAACATGAAGGTATTTGGTTGTATTTATCTGTTCATCTGTAGTGCTGCTTTCCAAACACGTAGTCCGATTAACTCATTATTGTTGGTTTATTGTGTTATCAATATACAACATGGATAAATTATTACTTAAAACTTGACGATCAAAATAAATAAAGAGTAAAATTACATAAACGTTCATAACAGGGAAATCAATTAACTCTTTGTCAGTAACATCAGCAGTACACATAGTGAGAAGAAAACATAATAGTACACATATAACTAACAAAAGATAATATGATATTTATAAAACTCTCCACTATTTAGAAAAAAAATATTGTTCTCAAAATAGTTTGTATTTAATTTTTTTTTAAGAAATAAATCTCATCTTGCAACATGGAAATCTCCTGAACGTGCTCTTCTTTCTAAAAATATGATATGTAAATCCTTAATGTACTTTCCTTTTAATCGACCTTTAGCTTTTTAATTATAAATTAACAAATCTTTGAGTATTTTTGAAATTATAAGCCGATATTTTTACAAAGTTAACAACTGGCATAATAATTTAACTTCGTGAAAATTTACTTTAGGTTTTATATTTTATAAAATTTCAATTCTTTACGTTCACTTATTTGAGGAAAAATTATGAATCCTAATGTTTTATTTTACATAATTATGAATTATTTTGTATTAAATGTACAATTCAAATTTTTTTTATAAATAGGCAATAGAAACACCTAAAAATATGTTAAGACATATGTCTTATTAATAGTATATAAATAATTTATTAATTTAAATTAGTCATAATATTAAAAACAATTGGTTTTTAAATTAAATATTGTTTTATTGTTTTTAATTTCTAATTTTTTAGTAATAATTTTCTAATAATATATATAATTAAAATAATGATTATTTTTTCAAACACAATAAGGGAATATCCTATGAACACAATTTCATAATATTTGAACTACGAACAAAGACATAAAAGATTTTTTTTTTGATTAAAAGCTTTTTACTTAATTGAAACAGTGGTACTGTATTTTGTCTTTACCCAGGATTTGGTTTCGTGTTTACATATAAGTAAAGAGAGATCAATATTTGTAAACAGTTTTTAAGCTAACAAATATTTAATTAGAATGGCATAGATATTTATTAGAAACTTAAATACTCGTTTATTTCCATAATAAAATTATTAGAACTGTAAACACATTTACTGTAATACTACCGCATTGGTGTAGATATATAATTTGTAATTACAGTCATGTTATGTAATTATATATATATATATATATATATATATATATATATATATATATATATATATATATTAATATAATTAGTTTGCATAATATAAATATTTTATATAAAATGGAAATTACAATATAATTCTAGTTATTTTACTCAAAATTACGGAACTCTATTTTTTCATCAGAATAGCATAGAAAAAGAACCCTGTAATTACCTATGGAAATTTTCAATTTAATTGTCCCGCCTTTAATACAAACCAAGCAGTAATTGATCCGTGTGAAGATGATAATAATATATTAATAAGTACCTGTTTCGCCTGATTGTGAGATCGATGTTGAATCATCTGATGATAATTATTAGTCTTGATTATTACCTATTAATTTAATTTTATGTTGTTTATTTATGTATTATAAGTAGTATGGGTAAATTGTTGTGTTATATTGTGTATATATTCTCTTTGTTAAAAATACAGATATTTAAAAATGCCATTTTTATTCTGTACTTACGTTTTTTATAGTTATATCTCTAAGCTTCTAAGTTATCAAAAAAATGCGAGGTTACATAATAAAACAACAAAGTTTAGTTAATCATAACCAGAACAATCAATTCGTAGAATGAAATGTTTTAGTCTACGCCTCTCTCGTTCTAGGCGATTCACTGTGCGTTAAAACTTCACTAATAACTTGTAAACTAAGGCAAGAATTTAGAAAAATATAATCTTTAGAATTTTACAAGGGAATCTCCTTCCCCCCTCCCATTATCTCGATCACCTCTCTGGTTTTCTCTCATTTCAAATTAAATATAATCTCTTTGAACAATCTTTTATTTTGCCTTTTTTCTCTACTCCACGCTTTCGTTTCATAATCTCACTGTACCAATATAATATGTTTTCACCAAATTAGATGTAACAAACATTCGATTTACATATATTTCCAATAGGTCATGCAGGATTTACTACGTATTTACCTAAAATATATTATTATTATTAATTTAACGTGAATGTAATTAGTTTTATAAATTGATATAATATTGCAATTATTATGTACCGTATGCATAGACCGACTTATAGCTAGGTTTAAATTAATTATAAAACATAAAAGTATGTTTTAATTGTTCAAATAATACCTATTTACATAAAACTTTTACCTCCTACTTAAAATCACAATGTTTATTTTATTATCTCCTCTAAGATACGACAACTAAAATTGTTTCCTGCCAGTAGTGACGAAAGAAGAAATGTCAAGTGATTTAGTTCAGTTAAAAGATATAAAGATATATAGTAAAGTTTACCGGGGTAAATCGGTTTTTTCTAAACTATAGATTCCTATTTTGTTTAGTTTTAAATAACGTTAAATAAGGATTTTTAGAAATTTGCATGTAAATAAAAGAGGTTACAAGCAAAGCAACATAGTTATCTGTAGGTTAAAACTATAAGGTAGAGCAGTAGGTCCGGAAACAATATTTGAAATATGAAATATAGTTATTTTGTATTCATATTTTATTACTAGGGAAATTCTTTTTAAAAGGTGTTTTAAAAAATATTAATTATTATTCATTAATGTTGAGAGTTGATTACAAATTTAAAAAAATATCTTGACATGAGAAAAAGAATTGGTTTTAAAATTCATTGGTTTTTGATGTAGTGACTCTGATCAAAATAAAAAAGTTATGATCAATAAGAATGATTTTGGAAGTTACAAACTAACGTGCAGGATTATGATTTCTTCTAGATTTAAAGTTATTTCATTATGTTAGCTTGTTCAAATAACTATATGGTTTGTTCGGACATATTTCATCAGTTTTGTATTCAATAATATGAGGGTATATATGAACTGATATTATAAAATCAAAACCAAAAAAAGTTTTTCTCTATAAAGTAAAAACAATTATATCATCATATTATTATTTTACGTAAATAGCTGGAAGGGGTTTATTTCATAATTTAGAGTAATCGTAGATATGGGTATTAACTCGGTTGGGATTTTTGATCACATTGTAGTTCCACCTGTATATTGTTGGGAACTACCATTATTATGTAACCGCTACATACAGAAGATTCAATAATCTTTCATGGGCTTTCATGAATAAATAATAAGATATTACAGCTCCTTAAATGAATTCCCATATTTCTAACCCAATATGTTTTAACTTTAAAAAAATATATATAATTAAATAATCCCTGTGGTTCTAGTAAACATGAATTAAGTAAATGGAATAACATCCACGTTGTCAATTTATTTATATATTTTCACAAATAGCAAATATTTACATATAACATTACACATCTTTTATACGCTGAAATCAGAGCCTACATATTAAATTAGAGTTGGATTGCATTACCTTTATTTAAAATTTCCATTACAGACCTTCATCAAAAACCACTCCTAATTATTTACACGATTTAACTTGTTCTATTACAATACAAGAACTGCACGACCTATTTCTTAAAACACACTTCATGCCCTTATACCGTAGAGGTGTTGTAAACAATTTCGACTCTCCTCTCAAATTAATGTTCAAGTAACAGATTTTTTAAGTATTCAAGCTCATGTAATGTTTTGAAAACCACCACCTTAGAGTATCTAGATCAGCTTGCATAGCTGACTGTATTCCTGCAATGTGTACCTAACGTAACACAAAGCTGTATCATCAGCAAAAGCATATATGTTTCCCTGAAGCCTCCCTTTACATAAATTATTTACATATATAATAAACAAAATAGCTCCTAGCACTGATCCCTGGGGGACTCCGTACTTATTCTTTTCCATCCCACCAACACATCCCAAAATTTTCACACATCGTTCCCTATCAGTCAAATAACTCGAAAACCAATTACTAACAATACCTCTGACACCACATTTTGACAAAATATCTAATAGGAGATTGTGATCAACACAATCAAAAGCCTTTGTCACATCCAGAAACATACTACCAACGCTCTTCCCACAATTTATCCCACGTATAATATCATCCATAAAATTGAGCATAGCAGTTTCTGTATTGGTACCTGTAAAAAACCGAACCGATTTTTACTAAAAAATTTAGTCTTGCACAGAAAAGATAACAACAATGACTTCAAACCTTTCTCCAAAATTTTAGATATAAATGATATCAAAGATATTGACCTATAATGACCAGGTAACTGTTTATCACCAGTTTTATAAATTGGTATAATCACAGCACTTTTAAGTTTCTAAGGAAAATACCGGAGACGAAACTTAAATTACATAAATATAAAAAGACAGCTCCGAGACAGCTTTTAAAGCTATTGAGCTTATTCCGTATATTTCTTTTGTTGATAAATATCTCGTTCACATTCTTTCAAACAAGCCATAAACTTTGAAATAAACAAATAAAACGCATTATTTACATCATTCGGCGAGTAAACATTGGACCAATCCACCTCAGCTATATACCCACGAAATAAAGAGTAATCAATACGAGGGATCCTTAGCCCTACTGTGCCGTTATCAGTTATAAAATTATTACCGTATTATTGCCTACTATAACAATATTATGATCTGTTATTCCGAAGTAAAAAGCAGCTGTTTTTACGTCATATAAATCTACTCGCTTAAATCTGACCAAAATGAGGTCTAGGCAAGAACCACTTGATGGCCAAGTTAATATACATATCCCCAATTACAATAAGATTATCATTGTTATTTATTTGAACAAGGTAACTATCAATTTCAGTGATAAACTTATGTACCGCTTCGCTGTGCAGTCTGTATGTTGCCAGAAGTACAAACTCAAAGTTTAAATATTTAATCCTATACACAACGCATCATATGTAGATAAAGAAACCAACATATTCTCATAATTAATTTTGTCTGCAATATACACAATAACTCCACCTGCTCTATAACCCTCATTACAATTTTGAATAATATTAAATCCGTCGACCACGTACAAATTAATCTCATTACTTCCGATCCATATCTCCGTTAGTATGGTTATGTCCGGCATTCTCTCACAGACTGATAAATTAATTAAAAAATCATAAAAATTCCGCCGCAGGCTTCTAATGTTAAGATTCATAACTACTAAATCCTTATTATCACAAAAACTTTACATCCTAAAATGTCATTCATTCCAATTTATATTCAAAAACAATTAACTGTCCCAATTTGACCATTATTAAGAGAGATTACCTCAGCTTAAGGCTAAAACAAAAAAAAATAACAAAAGAAATAAAAAATACCGGTGCCTTTAATGGAATTACTAGAAAAAAGCAAAAGAGAACAAAAAAAAAAATACATACAATAAAAGATAATTACTCACTTTGATAATAATGATTTACTAAATCTTCAATTTTATGACAGTTTATCTAGGTCAGTCCTACTCATTATAACCAAGAAGGGGCTTTTTTCATCTTTTCTCATAAATACACGAAACATAATACTTATACAATATAATACATTATACTTATAATACCTTGTCTCTACAAAAGCATAATTCCTGAGCTTCCTCGCCTCTCTCGCCGTAGCATAGAGACGTCTTCTGGCCTGTGACAGCGACCCGTTGACGTAGATGGTTTCGATTCCAGGAAGTCCTATCTGCTGCGTCGTAAGATCTCTCTTGATTCGATTTTTCCTTAGGAACTCTTCCTTATCAAATCGTCTTGTAAACCTAAGGATGATGCCTGACGGACCTATTTCACGCCTACCCAAGCCTTGACAGTTATCTACAGTTGCTTCAGTGACAGGAAAATGTATGGCTTCCCGATCTTTTAAACTACTTCCAGAACATTTTAACCTTTATTTACAAGGAACTCCTTGTATCTCTATACAATTAATACGGCTATACTGCTCCACATCATCAATTCTTATCTCCAACTGGTACACCTTAGCTTTAGTTGCCGATTTTCTGAGGTTGGCTCCTCTATTCCCTTTAGATACTCCTTCACCCTCACTGTATGTTCGTCAATCGCCCTTTTATTGTCATCAATCGTCCTATGAGTAAGATCCGAAGCTTCAATAAAGTCAGCTTTTATTGCGTTTTGATCCTCCTTCATCTCGTTAATGGCCGCCATTATATCTTGCAGTGTACACTGTGATTTATTTACAGCCGAATCCAATCTCATACTCTTACGCCTTTCAACAGAACTAGGCCCGCATCTCCATATTATATTCTCTTCTGTTATAGCATCAATATCCGCTATTACTCATGTTTTGGCAGGTCGCGTGAATCACTTTATCGCACTCCTTGCAAATTATTTTTTGTTGCTTGGTTGAAATATTTTGTGTGCAAACACCACAAGCAGATGACATGGTAGAATGTGTAAATAGAAAAAAAGGAGAAAGATAAACTGCATGCGTCAAAAGATAAACAAACACAAATTAAAGAAGCCCTACAACTAGGATGCAAAAAAGATTTAAAACAGAAAAATAATTCAAAGAATTACAAGAAAGCAATCAGTTTATGAAGTCTTTGTCTCTTATCATAGAACTACGAAAACTTAAAACTCTAAGCAGACGTTATCTCCACTACACAACCACTTCCGATGCTTACCCCAAGAACTCTGAATTATGACTGAATCAAGTATGTTTATAATAACGATAACTTTTGAAATATATGTGACAAAGAGATTGAAAGAGTAGGAATTTTTCACTCGTCAATTTCAGATGACTCAGGAAGAAAAATACTAAATATTATTTTTTACATTTATTGAATAAAAAGTTTTGAATAATAATATTTGAATAATAAGTTTATACATTTTTAATTCCGATAACAGCTAATAGCGTACATTTGTTTTTGGAAAACAGTAATAGTTCAAGTTTCAAAGGTTGAACTAAAATGGCTGATAATATTAATTGTTTTGTTTAAGTATGATTACATGTCTTGTGATCAGACTACATGGTAGGACAATAAGATCTACACTGATAGCAGTTATTTTTTGAAATAATCATTGTCATCACACAACTAATTTAAATTTTATTATACTACAGTTAACATCCCTCGCTTCCAAAGATATGTTTTACTTATATAATATTGTTAAGTTATAGAATTTAGTAGACACAATTCTAGTAATAATAATCAGTATGTTACATATCTAAGTTTTACAGAGACCAAATCAATAATTCACACATTAAAATTTTGCAATATAATAGAATTCGTGAAAAAAACTAAATTAATTACAGTATAATTTAAAAATATATATTGTACAATATCCAACACTAAAGTTGTTATCATCTTTAGATATTAATTATTTCTCTGCTCTGTAGATAGTTTATGGAAGTAAGACTGTTATCATATACGATGTTCCCTAGTGTAACAATTGTTATTTCATGACTACGCAATTTTAAATCTAATTATATATGAGTACCATATTCTACACTTTGGTATAATCATAATTTCTGAACGATAACGATATTTATAAAGAAAACAGCTTCTGAACAAATTCTCTAGAGAATACAGAGTAAATTGGCGCTGAAGTTACCGTGATTAGCATTTAAATCGGATTTTCAGTTTGCTTCATGAAGCGTCACTACAGATGTTAAGAAATAATATTGTTCCTGATATTCCAAAGTTAAATAAGTTAAGTAATTGAATTAAATAATAAGGGAGAATTTTTATCTGTTTAAAAATGGGATGTTAAACATTTGATATAAAACAAAATTAATTTTAAATATTTAGACTTTTCGTCCCAACTGAAGTTATCCATATTACATTTAAAAAAAAAATTATAGAATACTTCGTCATAATTTTTTTTTTAATGTTTTTTATTACATAAATTATTTAAATAATTTTCAATCACGGCAATCTCTTGAATCATTCGTGTTAATCAATCTCCTTCAATATGCTTTTAAAACACGTTTGGTTTTTCCCCTGACACAGCTTAATCTCTCTGGTATTTTAGGTCGGAATGGAATTATTCATAAGCCCTTAATAATATTTATGAGCTGACCCTACAGAAAAAAAACCCCATTGCTGTTATGATTAGAAATCAAGAAGCTTGAACAACTCACTACCTCCCTTATCCTCTGCTCCACCTCTTTCGCACATAGCTTCCTTCAAATAGTTTTTAGTGAAGTTAGTGAAAGGGTTGGTGCTTTCGAGACTAAAAAAAATGAATTACCTTGAAAAAAAGTATTATTTTGACTTCTTTTATTCAACTATAATTAAAAAATTTCAGGACATATTTTTGCAGTCATCCCTGTTCACAACTCCATTAAATTTAATATGTTTTAAAACAATTTATTATAAAAGTAATTATTTGTATTTGTTAATGTATTTATCAATATAAAGAAAGTTATTTTATAAATGATCTCTACACTAGCGAAAACCATATAACAATAAAGTGCTCAAATTTGATTAGTATTGCAATTAACTTTCTACATGTTTAGTTCCTAGTGTAATCTACGCTTAGTGAATTCATGACTAAATATATGTTTAATAAATATTTCAAGTGAAAAAAAGGACCTAGACTGGGAATTACCACGAACCTTTGAATTAAGTTGGTAGTGCATTAGCGCGTAAATCCTAAGAACATGGGTTTAATTCCCAATCTAGGTCATGTCTTTTCACTTGTTACAATAATTTCATTAATAATACTAGGTTGGTAAAGAGAATATATGCTTTAAAATCAATAAATTAATATAACAATATATGGTACAATTAAACATTTTTTTAATGTGTGGTCTATGTTAATTTCTTGAAATTAATTAATTGATTAACACTACTTCGACTATATTTGAATTAGTCATACAAAAAAGTAAACATTAAATTACTGCAAAAGATGAACTTTAAGTAGTCTTATATATGACACAATCTACGTATTAGTAGTTTGATAAATAGGTGAACAATTCGTAAAATACACAGAATCATTGATATGAAACCTATCTATACATACAATACTAGTATTATATTTTGGAGAAATGTGTATAATTTGTATTTTTTATACTATAGAACTTTTCCTTTTAACGGTTGTAAAAAGTTCTAAAAATAAATTGTGCCATTCCATTTCCACGTAACCCTTGTTGTCGTATTATTTCTAGAGGAAAAGTACCAAACAGTTTTATTTCTAACGATATGAGCCTTTCTCAATGTCCTTATAACGTACACCACATAAAATGTTATAGTATCTATGTATAGTTCTATATTTTTCAACAATTTTACCTACAAAAAACGCAGTGGTTAGTATATTAACTATTGATTTACACACTTCATTCTTTTATTTGCTTAAACACCAACTTATTATTTGTAATACAAATTATTTGTTTTACAATTATATATAATGTATTTACTCAAATCTTGCATAACTATTAAATAACGTTAGGAAATAAAAATGAAAAAGTTATTCCTATGTAAATATATTTTAATTTTCTGAAAAAAAGTATATTTTATAACTATATATATTATGTAAATTTATCATAAATTTGACATGTGATAACACGTAAAGCTTTTCTCGTTAGTCAATAAAGCCAACAAACAATAAAGTTTCATTGCATCCTAATGTAGTGTTTTAGGAGATTTTTTAATTTACACAGCACTGAAATATTATTCAATCTGTATTTTCAACGTGTTCAGAGAAGAAAGATATGATAGTTTTTTATATTGTTCATTAATTGCTAAGCCAGTTTTACATTCAAACAACTATTAACTCATGACCTTATTTATCAGATGTGTCTTTGGAGGGGGGGACTTCAGATAAAGTTTCGACCCAAGCTGCTCAGCTAACTATATATATATATATATATATATATATATATATATATATAGTGTATATATATACTTATATACTCGTGTAAGCTTTTCTTACTAAACCACATATCTAGAAGTGTTTTTTTTTCTGCTCTTCAGTATATTTTAAATAAATTTAACTTAATACAAAAGTGGGTTGTGCAGCAGTTTTGAATAAAAGTGGTGGGAGTACCACGTGACTTAACCAACGCCGCTCCTCGTCTAACTCCTCTACACCCCAGCCCCCGCATCTGACATTTTTTCACGCAGTGGTTTTTATTTAATTAAAATGGATCCGTATTTTAATATATATACTTGGTACTTGAATAAATGATTCAAATATATCCTTACTATGATAAATGGTTTGACGAAAATTGCGATTAAGTTACTGCTGAAAAGCAATGAGCGCTGGCTGTATCTTTAGTGTTAAAGACTGTACTGAAACAAAACCGTATGAAACATTAACAGGCCGATTAAGCAAATGAATTTTGCATACGCATTGTACTTTGAAAAAATACAATGTAACCTGAACTATTCTAAGAAGTAATTATTAAATTGTTGTAAGAAAGTTAAATTATTAAAAAGTGTTATGAAGAGTGTTATGCATCAATAGACCAAACGCCATTACCAAGGTATCGTCCTACGGGCACATTCCTATGAGTAGTTGTAAGAAAACCATCGTCCCATGTGTCCTATCAACGGTTGTCATAATGAACCACAATAGACCGTCTGCTAAACCTTGTATCCGCCATCTATTTTGCATTACAAGACCAAGAGACTCTAATCATAGTATTAGACCAAGCACTTTCAGCTGGAAGTTGGTCTTGTAATGCAAAGCACAGATGTAACATCAGTTGGAGCTTATTGTTGTGAAGAGAAATGTATACATTTTTTGTTGTTGGTATAAAACAGTTTGATAAACTGGTTTATGGTAATAACGGTGCAAAAATTTGTTAAAGTTTCTTTGAAATGTGTCCTTATAATTCAAGAACTAGAGACATTGTAGAAATTGCGATTGCTTCTAATAAGATTTCACAGATAAGTATTGTGTTTTTTTATACCTATAAATACCAGTTTTTTTTATACCAGTTTAGGCCTAGGATTGTTAGGTTGATTCTATTTTAGGAAAGCCCTACTGCCGATTAAACATTTGATAAAAAGTGTATCTTCGATTTTCGTTATAATTTACATGATTTTGAAATAGACCTACAATTTTATTTGCCGTAAAATACAAAAAAAAAAAAATTCGTTCAATTAATGGCACTGCAAAACACGAGCCATTATCTTATCTTTGCACTCCGTCTGGGTTTATACAACGTCATTGTAACAAAGGATTTAGTTTCTCATTATCATACGATTCATTAGTTTAAAATTATCATGAGAACTAACTTAACCCTACCAATTGGCACGATGTATATTCTTGTGGTTTTTTAATAGTTTCTCCTAACAAAACCTGACCTATCATTTTGGGTCTTTGTTCAGGCTATCTATCAAAGCGTCATAAGATAGTTTTACACTCTATTATTTTACTGAATTCATCTAAAAACTAAACAAATAAATGTCTAACAAAAAAGTTTCTATTGTATGAATAAAATATAGTTTAGAAAAAGGACTTGATTCAAGATGCAGTCTTGACTTCAGACACATCAGGTCCATTGGAAATTCCATTAGATCAATAAACTCTCTTTTAATTCTGAATACTAATCACAATGACAGTCTTTTGAAGTATACACAGTTAGATCCAGATCTTTATGAATCATCTGATCGTTTATGTAGCTTAGTATATTCTCCCTCACCTCTCTTTCAATCACCAAAACCACGCTGCAGTTCATTTTCTTCTTTCACACCTCTTAGTGAATCACCTGGCTGTAGTTCTTATTTCGTGCCACTACTTGATTCAACTCCATCAGGCTTCAGATCTCTATTATCTTCTCCTCCGCCTCTCTTTAAGTTTAACTCCAAATGAGTCAGAAACAGAAATGGTAGCTAATTGTACAGCTATTTAAAATTTAGTAACTTATAATAAAAAAGAAATGGTATTACTAGAGTGGTATAGAGACCCAAGAGACCACATATTCTGCTGAAGAAAGTAATTGAGAAAGCCAAGGAGATCTAAATAACAATATAAATGCTGGATCTACAGGCACTTTTACTGCAATGTCTAAAAAGGGTCGAAAAAGAAATGTTACAGAGTTAAACCGGGAATAAAGGAAAAATAACTGTATACATAACAAAGATTATATTTACCAACGTAGTAACATGCATGAAGAGAAGGAATTCAGCCAGTATTTGTGCAACTGTAAATGTGTGTAAATGTGTAAAATGTAATAGAAGAATTGAAAACGTTTTATTCTGTTTAATGTCATGATACTCAACGAGCATTGTTAGCTACTATAGTAAAAGAGATTGAAATAAAAATAAAAATATTAAAGAACCCAGTCAAAAGAAAAATATTAGAACTTATCAAGTTTGTGGTATTGTATGTAAGTCAATACACAACCACTTGTACGAAGAAAAATCCCTTGATTGCTCATTGAATGACTTCAACAGATTTCATTGGATGACCAAAGATGGAATGTAGTAAAACTAACACAAGAAAGATGTGAACAAAAAACAAGTGATTTGGCTAAAAACTAGAGTCATTGAAGTTTACAAAACTAACCCATTTAGTATGTTTATGAAAAAAATCACATGAATGAGAGGCTGCTAGAGTACACACACACAGCAAAAACCCAAACGTGGACGACTCGCAACAAATCTGTATAATGAAGATCTTAAATCATGAATGAAGTTTTTTCCAGTTGACGCCACACCCGTGTACCGTAATCGTTTTGTTAGCTCTGAAGTAGAGAATTAGGCTACGTTGAAGGTTTTGACGGTGATTTAGACTTTCACATAGAAATTCATCAGTAAAAAACAAAGGATATTTTTACTTCTATTATTATTTATTAAGCACAAGTTTTACCAATACCTACGTAATTTTAAGAAACATAAACTCAATTGTTACATTTTTTGTACAAAAATATATGTTTAAATTATCAAACAAATGAATTTTAGTTAAATGATTGTTGTTTTTTAGTCATATCTACTGAAAATAGCGTTTTTGTTTTTTTACATATGCTTAACTGTACAAACAATATTCAAATAGGCAAAACCACACGAAGTGTCATAACTTATTTATTACTAAATTGGTTTTTGAAAGTTAACAAAAATATATTACAAAATAAGATAGGGGAAAACAAGTATGTGAATAAATAAAAAGGTTTTTTAATGTACTCCCAGTAAATTACAAGACAATAAAAAATTTCATTCTTGTTTTTTTGAAAATAGTTATATTTGTTACTTCGTCTATTTATGCATAACACCGTCCATATTTTAATGCCTTTTATATTTTCATAATGGCTCAAATAGCAATAAAGCATTGAAAATGCTGTAAATTCATTTTGGAAGTCGCATTACATTTGACAATAAATATTAATAGTAAAAAGAAATTGTGGAGAAGTCATGGAACTGGGAAGTTTTCTTCTTTTTTGTTTTTCTTTTTCAACATACAACTGAGTGGGAAATCGAAAAAAACAAAAAAATCAAAGTGGTTATCACTAGAAAAGTGCATTTGAATATTTTTTTTTTGCGCATCGCTACCCTATTCTTGATCTGTGGGTCGAGAAAACAAAATTTAAAATGCTCGGATATAAAGGAATTTTCGAAATGGTTGGTTATAGTAACAATTAATCAATTAGAGAACTTCCTAACTTCAAAATATGGGAATATCTGGAGTTAAGATTTTTTAAACTAATAATACAATGTATTTGGTAAAAATCAATAGATCATCATCTATTGAAAATTAAAAAAATAAGTTTCTTTACAGTAAAAATTGTTGGTCGAATATGTCAAAAAAACAATAGGTTTTAATGGGAATTTTAAAGAAATGAAAAATTGAAAACATTTCGAAAAAAATGAAATTTTCTTCTAAAAGTTGGCCATTTTCGAAAACAATTATAAGCATTGTAATTTTATGAGAAGTGGGCGTAGAGTAAACTTTTTTACTTTTTTTTCTTTTTCCAATTGTCGCTTTTGTATTTACCTTCTAGTGTACATAAGCAAAAATATGTTTATCAGGTTAAAATAGCTTTTTGTTAATAACAAAATTGTCTTTTTAATCTTTTTAAATCCCCCCCCACTGTAAGTCGGGGCTGGATCTAAACAACAACGTCGCCTTATAAATTTTTATGAAATTTCGACATTTAGTTAAAAAAATTTAAATGAAAAATGTTTATCTGATTAATAAAGTCATTTAAATACATTTTTTACTGAAATATGGTTAGAATGATACGGTATATACGACAAACCATTTTGGTTATTAAAAAGTTCACTTTAACTTAACCTACTATAAAGGTTTTTGGAAATTCTGAGTTTTTTTGCTTTTTTTTCATAATTATGTTTTTGTATTATCTTTGTTCCTTATCAGTATACACATGACTATATAAAGCTGAAAAATATTAAAAATCGCTTCAAGTTAAAAAAATTTCCCAAAGAATAACTTTTTAAATTATATTATTTAACTTAACAAGACTTCCAAAAAACCTCTGACACTATATGGGCTTCGAATATTAAATGAAGTTGGATGCTCGATGTTATGAAATTAATTCTATTTTAATTACGTATGCAATGAATATTGTTGTTATGTGGTTAGTGTTTCAGCATAATTTATTATTATTTACCATTTAAAAAAAATTTATTTAGTTAACAGTGAGAAAATATAATATAATAAAATGAGATATTAATGATAAACACAATTGGAAAATCATCATTTAAAAGGAGGTAATAAGTCAGACCAGGTTATTACCTGCATCAATTGTATCAGAATTATCAAGGCAAAGGTGGAATTTGATTTTATTCAGAATGTCGCTTCGTCAAAGTCTATAAATACCCAACACACATAATCATACAAACAGGAATATTGATTTGAAACCAATATTTAGGGCCAGGAAAGATTAAAAATAATTTGCCTGCAAATGTCAATTATCTGGTCAGGTTAAGTCCATTATATATGTGTTTTGTTTTAATATGTGTAGGGCATTTACATTTTTAAGAAGGTGCATTGTTTACCAATACCTTCATATTAGTACCTTAAAACATATAGGCGCCTACTTACATATTATATAGGAAAGCTGTGAGTCATATATTATATTATACACAATAAAATACCATACCATTAAAATGATGATACAAAGTGTAAATGTAGTATATATTTAAATATTTCAATAATTTTTTGTTCAATAAAGTTTGTAAAGGGTAGAGATTCATTCATAACGTAAAAAAAACAAGCGAATTGAACAATACAATTATTCCCTAATGCTTCATTCAGGGTGTAATTTATTGTGTTTTGAGATTTTATTATTGTAATAACAAAAAATATTGTTCAACCAGTGTTTTTTACAATTTTTTCACTGTAAAAGTAAAAAAAAAAAAAAAGAAAGTATTTCTCGTTCCAATGTTAAAAAGAAAACAATGCTTAAATGAGCTTTAATTCAAATTATCTACCAAATAAATAAAGATAATACTTTCTGTTTATCTAATTACTTTGAGCACATGTGGTCTTATTGAAATTAATAGAACATTATTAGAATAAACATTTACTATATACGCATTGCAAATTGGGAATTTACCTGTAAAAATTTACATGCTGTTATTTTAAGTATATTTATATATTTTCTTAAAAGTTTTTCTTACTAGTAGTTACGGAAAAGTTGAATTTGAAAACGGAAACGTTTTAATTGTTAAGATTAGTTTTTTTTTGTTTTTTTTATACGAACAGAAAATAGTTAAAAATTAATGGAACCGATAAATTCACATTTGTAAATGTGTACTCATGGCACAGTGGAGGTAATATCTGCAAAGAAATTTTACCTAATCGTAACTTATTCCTTCAAACTTATTATGTCTAAATTGAATTACAATATTCATTCATTCCATTATATTTTTTATATTAGTACAATATTTATCAAAAGAGATTCACATCACCTTATCTAATTACATTATTTTTGAGCGTATTTCATGATATTCAGTATTACATTTAAAACGAAAACAGATATTTTCACATTATTTATTAGAAAACCAAAACTAGAGTGACCATAAGTTTTATTCATGAATATGTGTATTTATTCGTGTGCACAATTAAATCAATTAAACCGTATTCGTTATCAATTAAATCTATAAAGTTTTACACGAGATATGATATCTAAGTTAATTTCGGTAAATGTTGATTTTGACAACTGATAGTTCATAAGCAGAATAAACGGACCACAACTAATATTTTCTAGTAATTTAAAAAATTTAAAGTTCTTCTTATTTTCTCATAATATTATTATGGCGTGTTGATGTCAATTTGTATGTATGCTAACATATTATATGTTATACATTTTACTAAAGATTTTACAACCATATTATTAGAACTTTTGCTTTAAAGCCATTGGATTTGGTTCAATAGTTGAAATTATAAAATTTATAAAATGTAATGTTTTAAAAAAGTTTTAAACATTTATTTTATATTTCAAATTTATTTGAGTATGACGAATAAAGTCAACAGAAATCCTAAAAAGCATTTATTGATCTTATTTTTTAATTAGTTTTCAACCAAAACCTACAATAATAAAAATGTTGGATTATACCGGTTGGCAGAACTTTGAGTATAATTCTCATTATTAATCATTTTGTTTTATAATTTTACACAAATTCTAATAATTAATATAAATGAACAAAAATATGAATTATGTATATTTTCAATTATTAAATAATTTTACTTCAACCATTTTTATTAATGCCAAAATTTATGGATTTATACAAACAATATAATTTGTTCAACTATAGCTCTTGCATTTTTTTGAAATGATGCAATCTGTTGGTTGAAAATGTTGCAAAACAGAATATTTTAATACAGTATGTTATATAACTTTATGTTATGATGTCGAGGTGCAGTTACACCTGTACTTTTGTTTAATGATTTTTGATAATGAGGAAAAAGTTATTCGTAATATGAAAATTGGAGAGTAATATTTATAATTCATTTTAGTTTTAATTGTAAACACTAAGTCTCCTACTACATATTATTTATATATACATTTCGTTAACCAAGATTATCATAAACAGTGGATTCTGGAATAATACTAACAAAATATAAAAAAAAAGTTAAAAATCTAAACTAACAATCACCTACCCGTCTACTTGTGTCAATGGACTTAGTTTTTATGATATTTAGTTTAAGTTAAATCTTTAAAAATACGTCAAATATTCTTTTTTGTAATATTCCCTCTGCCCTTACAGATTTTAAATGAATGTGCATGCTGTTTGCGACCTATTTTATTATTGTTATCAGAACATTTAGGTTTTTTTTCTAAATAAAACACAAAGTACATAATTATCTACAATACCAATCACCAAAGAATACATATTTACTTACATGTTTGTTTTTGATTTATATGTGTATTTGTGTTTACATTTTGTTTGATGGTGTAAATTAAATACTACACACACACAAGTCAGAATGTAAACAGTAATCCACAGCTTTTGACGATGTTACATCCAAAAAGCAGAGAACAAGAAAGAAATTTAATTAATTTTATTATTATATTATTTTCATCTAGGTCGAACGCAATCATCACAATATGTTTCATACTTAAAGAAGTTTAAACTACAATATATTTATATCATTTGAAGCTTATGGTTTAGGGATATTAAGTAAAAAACACTTTCAGTATATTCATAAATATATATACACGATGTACAGTACTTATTTCTTCTGCTCACTTTATAGATACATATATTTCTTCATATTTATAAATATTATGTAAGTTATTTAGTTTACTTTGATTAATTTAAAACCAATTATTTTTTTAATAAATATATTTAAACATTTTATAATAATGTGTCCTGATGATTAAAAGTTGACGTGAATTAAAATATATAATACTTGAGGTATTTGAATGAAGTTTTTCGTATACAATTTATTTACTTTGAATTATTATAATGATTTTAACAAATTGTAAGTAAAGTTTTATTTAATAATTACTTTAGTCCCACACGTTTTCATAGTTTATATTAGAATCGATATTCATTGCACAGTATTTAACAAAAACAATATTTTAATTTAATCTCTAGAAGATTTGCTCATTTACTCTTAAGAAGGTTTTATTTCACTATACTTTGAAGAGAAAAGTTTATCTTTGGAGATTCCAAATTAAACGACTTGTGTTTACTTCTGATGAGAGTTTCTCTAATGAAGCAAATAACTTTGATTAGCTGATTTAATTACTTTAAGGAATCTTTCTTCGTTTACATCATTTGATCTTTGCTCTAAGGTAAAACGGAAAAGACTGTTTCAAATATAATGTTTTCTTTTCTCCTTGAATAAAATTAGATTTATGTACTTTTGTTGGAAATGGGGGGGGGGTGATGTGTAAATTAAACTCAAACAACTTAATATATATGATTATTAATTATTATTTTCAAAAGTTAAATCGGTTTAAGTGGTAAAGTCAAAATAATTAGTTCTGTAGGAATTATTTAAAAAGAAACTAATATAAGATTTGCCACATCATATACTGCACACTATAATAATTTATCATGTAGATTTTTACTAGGAAAAACTAATAGGAATGATATTTGTGACTTTTTAAAAATTAATGACATTTATACATTGAATTTAAATTATTCCCTGGTTGATAAATACGTGATAACATAATTATAATATAATTTAATATATTAAAGACAAACAACGTATTCAGATTTAAAAAAAATTAATGTATTCACAACTACTTTCACTTTAACACACAATCTCAAGTCTATGATTGAGTTTAGAACCATTTCCCAATAACGACTTTGCCCACAGTTACAGATATTTGAAGATAAGATGAGGACACATTTTGTTATAGTATTTAAGTTTATGACTCTGTAAAAATGTTGAATCCCGTTTGGTAATATAACATAATTAACACAACAAACCTTGCAAAGCAGGGAAATATTGAGAATTGTACATTTGGTATACAGTGTATAACTTTGGTAACGAGCTTTTCAACCTAAAATAATAATTTACGTAAAGGATAAAAACAAGCTAATATTTATTTTGTTAACTTGGGATTAAAATGTATATGATATTTTAAGATATTTGTCTCTGATCTTGTTATAGTATGTTACTATCATTATTCACTCTACTCTCTGTTTAATTTTTGTATATGTCTGTAACGAGATAGGCCTATACTTCCTTTGTATGTAACCGAAAAATAATACGACAGAAACTAAAGTCCGAAGATTATTGGAAATAATATTATAATAAAATATAACATTTATTCAAAAGTAGTGTAATTTTTATAGTTTTATTTTGTTTCATTAAACTAAATTAGATTAATTGATAGTTCAAAAATGTCACCAATTTTCGATATCTAACAATTTTAGAAACTATGTTAACTTACTGTTTACAAAACATACAGTTACCAATTTTGTTCAATTAGGTATTTAAAATAATTTGTTTACATGTAACTTCCTTTATAATGACTCTATTGCAACGTATAAGAGTAGGGGGTGTGATTCAATTAAAGTTATGGTTTGACCACTTATGCTTCTAAGTGGGATCCCTATATATTAGTTAGCATTAGTTGAAAAGTGTTTGGTTAATTATTTGGTCCGTGGATGTTTGAGTTAAACCGCGTTCTGGGCACTCTCAAGCATTCACTACATCAATCCTAAATTACGGACAACTCAAAACCTGGCTGCCATTTTATGACGAATCTAATCATCTTCTACTACATTTAAACTAATTTAGAATATTATATATATATATATATATATATATATATATATATATATATATATATATATATATATATATATGCCTTCTGACGAATCCCAAAACGTACTAAGTCGATCATTTTTGAGGGGTATTAAGTTTTATAAAAGGTAAATCACAACGGAAACTTCCGCTTGTTGCCACTCTAGCTTGACGTCACACACTCCTGTTATAGTTCCGGCTGCGGTTGTAGGGGGACAATCTACTGTTACACCTAGCAACCTGCAATCAGTCATATAAATGGCAATTTAGGTGAGTTTAGACGTCAAATAAAAACGAGTTATATAGGTATGTAATAAAAAAGAAATTTTAAAGCTTATAAACGATAGAGGCAAATCTGAGTGTTTTGGAATATATGCATTTTAATTATTCATGTGCCGTTTCAAATTTTTTACACGAGATTTTGTTGGTATTTATTTCATGGCTATCTTTTTAAATATGCGTTTCAGTAACGTATGCTTTTTTTCAAATTATATCTGAAATCAAATATGATAAGGAAGACGTAGTAGCCAAATAATTTATAAACAGATAGTTAGTGCGAGAAAACAAGTAAGAAAATGAATGCATTGTAGCAAAACATCATGTATATGGGGTTGAATTTTAAAAATCAAATAAGAAAAATAAAAGTTTAAACAAAAAATGTAAGTACAAAACGTACATGCGAGATATCAAATAGGAAAATAAAAACGTATTTGTAAGATACATTTCATATATGCGAGAAGTTAAATTAGAGAATGAAAGTGTATACAATACAAATGTGACAGATATCAATCAGAGAAATATGCCCGAATTATATATAAACAAATAATTCTTGTATTAACTTTAAACTGACCGTACACATTTTAGGTGTACGTTTAACATAGAATAAAATAAATGTGGTACAATTTGTGTCACACACAAAATAAGTGTTTTTAATTGTAAAAATATTAAAGATGCTAAATATACAAAAAGAAAATTTGGAAGAAATTAATTATGAATGTTTTTTGTAATTATCAATTTAATAAATAAAACAAATTTCTGTAAATTTTTAAAAAATACCTAACTTTGTTTTTTGGTAAAAATTAAGATAATATAATATATTATCTATTCCTATAGTATTTCAATATGGTTTGTATTAATTCTAAGACTCTATTTAAATTTTTGGAATATGTAGAAAAATTACAAATCTTATAAGAGATTTGTTTGAAAATATTAGTACCATAATTAAGGAAATAAATCTAATTTCATTAATTGTACAAATAGCTTATTTTGAGTTAGAAATGAAAATAGATTTCAAATTATAACAATTTTTGGTAAATAATATTCTAAAAGGTATTTATAAAAGTGAGCTACTACATTATTTTCTTGTTATTATTGTTTACAAAATTTTTAAACAAAGTGTATAAAAACAATAGACAACACAAATTTAAATAAGTACAATTTAAATTTCAAAAGTCGAAAATTGAGTAGGGCTGTACACGAGAAATAAAATTTACAGTTCTTTTAAGTTTTAAGTTTTATATTTGAAACTGCAGCATATATATTATAATTATTAATATATATATATATATATATATAAACCTGCATATTTTTTTTAATTGAGATTAATATACGTATATCACAGGAATATAATATCGTTATTTTCAATTTGAAAATAATAAAAATATAAGACCTGTACAGATCCGTAACATTTTATAAGACTTTGGTATGCATATTAAATATTATAAACAATAACTAAATACTTGTCACTTTTAAGACTTTTAAAAATAAAAAGATAAAAGATTACATGAAAATTCTACTCGACACTGATTAACATATGATTGAAGATTCATAAAATTATATACATTTAGTTATATATATATATATATATATATATATATATATATATATATATATATATATTTGTTATATATTATTTATATTATATACAATAATAATATATATACTGGCATATAAACAATAAATAATACTTTTCAATATTATACACTTTAAAAAAAGAAAAAGAAGAGAGAATATATGAATTCTCCACGCGACACTAAAATGCAATTGTATATGTAGTCAGAATTAGAGGAAAAAAAATTAATAAAAAATATTGAATTTAAATTGAAACTTTTTAACATCAGAGAGGTTACTATAAACATATTAGATAACATGTAGTATCACGTGAATGAAGTTTATCCCATGCATATCTTTGTAGCGGTGAGGACGCCTAATTAGTTGGGGATATGGAAATAACGTGTACTCTTCATTTCACAAATTAACATATTCAAAACAATATCCATAAATCAGAAAGTTTTCGGTTACACGAACTTCAGTGAAGTAAAGGGTAAACTTGTCTGCAAATTAGTGTTATATTAGAAATTCAAATACCTCTAAAGAGAAGTCCAAATAATTTATCTGAATAAATTAAGGAATTAACACGTATTTAAAGATTACGAATCAAATTTACGGGAATATAAATAATATGTCAAGCACCCATGTGTATAATTTTATAGACAATTAAAAAAGTGAAGTCATAGTTTATACGGTTATAACTAATACAAGAATAGAATAACATTGAGAATTTGATTACTACCTACAGGACCTTCTTGTATCCTTCACGGTATAGGGTGTAAATGAAAAGAGTAATACTTCTTTAACATTTATGTAGAATACTTTATTATTAATATTATTTTGTTTTAGCAAAAAAATAAAGAATATACATGAAAGTTAGAAGTTTTTAATTGATCATTTTTTGCCTTAACAGTTATAATATTGTTTCACTAAAATCTGTGGTAAATTCATAAATTAGCATAGCAATTGAAGTAAATTAATTAATTTTATTATAAACTCCTTTTGTAGAAGTCCAAGTAATCTTAGTCCTATAATTATATCATTCGTGTTAAGTTACAAGATAAACATTCTAATGTTTGCAAACAATATTCACTTACAATCAAGCGCGTAATCGTTAATTTAGAGTTTCAGTTATTTATAAATTGTATTATTAAGTAACAAAACAATTAAAAAAAAAATCGATCATCTATGCAGATATTTAATTATATTATATTCATCGAATAATTTATAAGGAACAGAATAACTTAACATTTTTCTCTTTACAAGATTATATGTTGATATGGGTTAAGACGTTTTGTAGGTAAACCGACAATTAGAAAGGTATTGTTTTATTGCCATCCATTCTGTATACCCCTTAATAGACTATCTTTTCTACTTGACATCAACAAACACACATTACATGTTAAAAATGTTGGAGAAGACTTAGATCTATGGTCTATTTCCGCTCAAGGCAAAATGCACATTGGAATTGAATGCAACTAAATTTTTCCAAGTCTAATACTACTATACTAAATTATTATAGTAGCGTTAATACATGTCAAGGAAGGAAGAATAAAAATGTAGAAACCAACAATGTAAGCATGCTAATCTAAAAACAATGGCGACGTAAATGTTAATTTAAATTTGTTATAATTTTTTTATAATTCTAACAACAACTGACGTATAATAAATTCAATAAAATATGTTATTTATAATTTATAGTTTAAAAGTTACAAATAAAGTACGAAGTAACAAAAACGTCAAATCTGAATTATAAATATAATGAAAATTTAAAATGTAATAAATTGTAATACTAATATGAGCTCTAAAATCCTAAATTAATAAAGTACAGGGAAAATAACACTAGATATATTAATAATTAATTGATATTTTTTTTGGCAAAAAAGCGTTTCTTCAGCAGTGTATTTTAAGTTATACCCATTACATAAAATATAACGAACTTAAGAGCTTTAAATATAAAATCATAAATTACTCAAAATATATTATTGTAATCCACACAAGAAACACTGGACAATCATTTGTATAAAAAAGAATAATAATAACTGTAATGATGAATTAGGTGAAATCAAAAGTTAAGTAAAAATTTGAATTTTGAAAACTGTCAAAAGGACAGAGAATCAAAATAAATAGGTACAAGAATAATAATATTATTTTTTTAAATAACAATAATTACGAAAGTACGAAAAAGGAACAACAGAAAATAACCTTATATCATGAATAATAATAAAACTTCAAATGCGTATCACTTTAACGAAAGCCGTATAAACACAAATCAAATGTCATTTGAATCCAGGAGCTATAAATAATAAAGGAGAAGTCCAGGAGGAATATCAGTCTAGGGGATCAGAAGTTAGAAGAAACCAATATAAAAGTTGTCATAATTAACGAAGACAAACATAATTATGAACCGACGAAAGGATTAATGTTCAAGGTCTATAGTCCTTCTAGACACACCCACGAGCTAAATGTTGTGAATATGTAAATATAATTTCATTCAATTGTAACATCTAATCTTGTAAATAAATGACGCACATCAGAAATAGTGAGAAACATAGAACTACCCGGCCTGTTCAGAGTGGGGAAACGCAATCGAGCTACAAATCGTGCAGCATCGGTTTCAAAATCATTCTGCTTAACAGGGTCACCTAAAACAACTTTCACCTATCTCTCTCTCTCTCTCTCTCTCTCTCTCTCTCTCTCTCTCTCTCTCTCTCTCTCTCTCTCTCTCTCTCTCTCTCTCTCTCTCTCTCTCTCTCTCTCTCTCTCTCTCTTTCTCTCCCTCCCCTCTCTCTCTTGCTACTCTTGTTACATAAATTCACTTGATTTCTTTAATGTTCCTAACTCTGTTTCTTACCTTGGTAGGTTGGCTGATCCCGACAGTACGGTAAAACTTTTTGTTGTCTGAGAACTGATCCCTCTGATCAGAGTTAACTCTGTGGTCTGTCGACCCCGGCAGCACGGACTTCCGAGATCGTTAGCTGATCCACCCGACAACGAACTACTTTCTAATTCCTACCACGTCAATTCCTTTTGAATACCCACATTATCGAAGCCCTTTTGATATATATGTTAGTACCTCTACCCTTAATCCAAACCCGAACCAGCTCCGACAGTATGTTTTCAATTTTTAAATCGTATTGTTTTTAAAAATTTTGTTATTGAATGTAATTAATATTTTTATGTGAATATATGAAATGTTTAACACACATTAGTTTAAATTGTTTTAAATAATGTTATTTTCCATAATTTTGAGTTAGCGAAGTGTATATAACACAGTTTGATAATATTTTGTCAGAGAGGATGGAAGGTTTGCTATAGACATTAGTTTACACAAATTACAATAATTTTTAATAAAAGTAAGGCGTAGATCATGGTATGACTTTGCTGCTCCCGCTGTCAGTAGTAACGCTAGAATGTAGAGCGATAATGTTATCCTACGATAAAGGAATGTGTGAATGTTGAATTAAAATTCCCTTCACTTGGGTGGAATTTTAAATTGAAAGAGCAAACAATTTTAATATGTTTTCAGTGAGTTCATTCTTCTGATATTCCAAGCTTTTACTTAATAACTCAGCATCATATGAAATAACTATAATAATATCATTACCAAAATATTATACATACTAAGTTTTATGTGCTAAGATTTTTCGGAATTGTTTCACAGTTTGTCATTGTAATTATTATACACATTTTATATCTTTACTTTCCATTTAAATAACTTAATACTACATTCTTAAAACCGACTGTGATTAAAACACTTTTGAAATAGCACACATATATTTGTGATAAATATAAAAATGTACTTATACTTCATACATATGGAAGTTGGAACAAACTTCTATGTTTGAATTGCAATTACTATTTATTATTAATATACCCCATTTATTTATATAAATAACATCTTGATTAATTACCTAATTTAAACTACCGGTAATTATATGTATGAAAATACTAAATATGTTTTATATCAATTGAAATGTATAAAAAAGTATTTGTTTTATGTATATTTACATTTAAGCAGTTAATATTAAAAAGCAGTTTCATAATATTTGTTTAAGTAATTTACTAAAGCGCCCTATACGTAAAATAGACATTATATTTCAAATCCAAAAATAGTGGTTTCTCAACAGAATGTATTTTTTCAATACTATTTATATTGAAACTGAAAAGGAAAGTTAAAGTATATGGAAGGATGTAATAAACTATTTCGTATTTTAAGATCCAAACAAGGATAATAAAACTTTAACCTGTAAGTGCACTTATTATGGCCTAACAAGTTGTCAGAGTTAAATGCAGATTCTAATATAAACACGATTCCTAAGGGTACCGATCTATTGCAGTACCGTATAATACTTGGTTTTTTACTTTCAACTATTTCATATGAAATTTAATTTGTTTATTTACAAATTATTTTACCACTGTAAATAGTTTTTCTTAATAATAGATTTTATAAATTGATTTTTTCTAACTATGGTGAATAAACTATGTTAAAATGTTACATAGGTTTTATTTGATAATGTAACTTAAAATTGTGGGAACTATTTAAATCCTCGATAGTAAGCAGAAGTAATATAAAAGTAATTACGAAAGTTGAAAGAGTTTACTAATATAGACCTTACTGTAGCTATATTATATTTGGGAAAATATGTATTGAAAGTATGTAATCATACGAATATTAATGATTTATTAAAAGAAATATGAAACTAATTATATATATATATATATATATATATATATATATATATATATATATATATATATATATATATATATATATATATT